>JALIZH010008322.1:57500-124956 GCA_030522465.1 Rhipicephalus appendiculatus | reverse complement strand
GAAACGGGGAGGCAAGAAACGACGCCCTGCAGGTTCAACGCACCTTGCTCGGGCTTCGTCAACGGGCGGCGTTTTTTTTTTTCTCCGCGCGCGGGAAGCGATTATATATACGCCTCTGCATCGCGCGACCGCTGCGCGCAGACGTTTAGCGTATACACGTAAGTTTCCGGAAACTGGGTAACCGCTAAGCGCATTGTCCAGTCGGCCGTACGAGCGATTGTGTGGCGCTGATGATCGGGTGGACGTACTACAGACCGTGTCACTGAGACTCAGTGACCGAGGTCAGTCTTCCGCTTAGCGCCGGGTCGAGGGTTCGCTTCCTGGGCGCGGTGACAATTTTTGCGGCGCGTGGGTGTGTGCAGAAACGCGCGGGGATACGAAAGTGTACGAAAGGCTATGTGTCCTGGGCTGGAATACCACTCTCATTGGAATCGCATGAAACCAACCAATGGGTGTTACTTGAATATGCAGCGAAATACCGCGAATAACGCAATATAGCGGTGCGGTATGTCATCGGACAGTGCACGGGCTTCTAGCATTTCGCCTCCACCGAAATGCGACCGCCGCGGTCGGGATCGAACCCGCGACCTTCGGGTTAGCATCCGAGCAACACAATACCACCGAGGCGGGAAACGTTTGTGGTTGTATTGAAAAGCTGTCATGCAGGCTCATATTCCGTGAAACCTTCGGCATAATTCCTTCTCAACAAAATAATAGGTGTGAGATTCCCACTTACAGCCTACCAATTTATTGGATGCGATATGTAAACGTGTGCCATTTATTCATCTGTAAAATGCCGTTTTCGTCGTTACCTCTCCCTCCATATACGTATATTCTCTTCTGTGACGTTGATGTCGTTTTCTCTATCTATACGAAACTTCCTCCTGCCTGCGGACTGTCTCGTAATTGATTTTGCCTACGTTTTTCTTTTTGGTACGCCCTTTTGGGGGCTCGCGGTCGCACCCTCAACGAGGAGTCGCACCCGGAACCTCGTACTGCGCAGAGCGTTGATGCCACGAATGTACCAGCGAACAAACTGCGGCTGGTGCTGTAAATCGCCGAACCTGGTCGTCCTTGCCAGCGACTTTCGACCGAACGAAGCGAGAAGAACATGTTGTGAGCTTCTTAATTATACGACTGTCTGTCGACGCGTAAGCAGGCCAAGGCCTTCGTCAAACCGGCGTTGAAATGAGCGTCATCCTTTCTACTTCTCTTCGTATATATATCTATTCCTTTTGTTGTACTACGTGGGGCGCCGGTTGCTGTCTTTGGGCGCAGTGAAGGTATGCGGGGGGTGTTTGCGGCATTCCGGCGTGGCAACTCGCACGTATGTATATATATTTTTTTTTCGGTAGAGAGGGGGCGTCGGCGACAGAAGAGGGACTCGTCGTGCTTTGGAGCCGAGGTGATTCCGACGGTGTATTCAGCTGCCCGCTACAGTGGGCGGAGAGTGAAAAAAAGGGCCCTGAAAGGTGGCGTCCCACAGCGTGCAGTCGTGTATGTGTTGTCCGATGAGTTGCGTGCACTGCACGAACGGCGCAGATCCGTCTGTGGTGTGGGTGCTTCCATATCCTGGCTTGAATGAAAGACGTGGAAATTTAAGGGCTCGTTTTTGTTTTTTAGACGCAATATTAATTAGGACTAACAGGCAATGGATGGAATACAACTAGGCAGGACACCAGGAAAGAACAGACGAGCACAGGCGCACTGCTCGAGTGCGCCTGTGCGCGTCCGTTCTTTCCTGGGGTCCCTGCCTAGTTGCGCTACTCACGATGATTTCTATGTCCAAACACCAACTCGCCAACAGTCAGCTCTTTTAAAACACATAGATCGGACGGACGCTCCTCCTGCATACGGAAGGGCGCCCCTTTTCGACTGTGTATGTGTTTCTGCGTCTTTCACTGTGGCCGTGATTTTGGTGCGAAGTTTGCTACTGATGCTTAACAGAGAAGGCCATTCGGAGTACTTCTCGGCGCTATTTTCGGTGCCGTGCTTGGAAGTGACGTATTGCGGCTACTGCACCGAATGCACGGAAGCCAGGTATAGCGGGGGTTCCTGCGAGCGGCGCAGTGCAGCACCAGTGGCGGAGCAGTGCGGGTTGGTGCAGCAGCAGGGCTTCCAAGCTGTCTCCTCCTCCCTTCGCCTCCTTTCTCTTCTTGCATAGCGCGCAGTGCGATGACCCCCCCAGTGCGTTCGCAACGACGGATTGGGGGGGGGGGGTGAGAAGGACAGGAGACACACAGAAGTCATAGGAGGGACAGCCATCTGGTCTGGCGACGGTGTAGTTTAACCAGGAGGATTGATGGACCCTGAATATGCGGGGGGGGAAAGAAACGAAGTTATGGAGGGGGGGGGGTTAGGAATGTTTGTGATTGTGTGCATAAGCGATAGCTCGGGCATTTCTTGCCGTCTGGGCGCACCCTCGCTAGGCTAAGGTCGTCGGAGTCCAGGCATGCGTTTTAGAAACGCGGAAAGAAGCTTTGCTTGCTCCCCGTGTAGTGATCTTGCTTTCCATTTCTTTCGGGCGACCTCCTAGCACGCGCGGTAAGCCGAAAGGGTCGCCGCCGACGCCACTGCGCTTGCCGTTTCGCCGTGCGTGTGCCAAAGAACATTGCCGCACCGTTTAACCAATTTCCCGAGCTTTCGAACAGGTTTGCAGCAGGTTCCAACACTGCTGTCCGCGCCGTACGCTTCCGAACGCGTCGGCCGACCAACCGTGCTATTTCGACGAACGTATGTTTTTTGCCGTTTGTGCAAGTATGATGGTATTCTTTGCTGGGGGCTACTAGTAGCTGAATGCGATAGCTTATTGCGCTGCTACTTGGCGCTTCAGGTGCCGGTTACGCAGAGAGCTACGAGGTGCGTCCACAGTATAGTATCGTGGCAGAAGTTCTAACGATTTAGACGTCTCCATATAATGATGTCATCAGTAGACAGAAACAAGTGTGTTTAAAAGCGGCTTAGCGATCACAGATCACGATAAGGGCTGCTCCCTCAGCGCATTCGTGTGTCTAAAGATATCGCGCTACTGTTAATGTATATGAGGGCGCCATGCTAATTCAAAACGAATTGAATGCCCAGCGTTTATGCTTCAACTAGTGTATAAAAAAGTGGAAAAGAAAACGTGCGCTACTTGCTTTTAGTTATGGTTACTCTTTTTGCTTCCTTTGTTTCCTTACGTATTGAAATGTCTGCATGCGTATATTTTGTGGCAGCGTCTCCTGCGCCGCGCGGCGCACGAGACGATCCCACACAGAAGTGGCTCCTGCGCCGCACGGAAATGACGTCACCTTAATAAAATTAACTTAAAACAACTCAAATGGACAGATTATTGCTTTATAATGTGCCAAACCTACACAAATAGTAAACAAAAGGTGTTTGAGGAGTCAGTTAACGGACATTTGTTAATTAATGACATATCGCAAGCATCTCATACCCAGGGGGCGCTGCGAAAGGTAACAGTGGCAAAGATGGTAGCTGCAAAAAAATCCATGTGTATCACGGAGGATGTGCAGCATAGACATGGGCATAGAGTTTCTCACTTTGATGTGCGGGTTGTTGCTGTTGGAAGTGCAGCATTTTCTAGATGGCGATGTGAAAACGTGGTGTGTCGAAGATGAGAGTGCCCTTACTGCCGAGTACCTCGATTTGCTTGTCGTGAAGGGCAATGTCAACGATGAAATTTAATAAATGTGGTAGCACAGTTCGTGAGAACGTCGGGACGCGCAATATATTCCAGTGCGGCTGTGAAGTGTTTTTACTAAGCATGTGATCTCCTGTGGCCAATGCTCCTGCACTGCAGGCTTTTTTTCGCAAAGTGCGAACACGTATTGGCCGTTCTCATCCGTTTGATGTGCTATCACAGGCCGTGTCATTCAGCAAGGCAGACAAACTGTTCGGCACTGTTTTGTAGGTAGGTGGGCTAACGCAGTCGGCAGTTGCCACTGAGCATCGTTTATGAAGTGCTGATTGCCTAGAGCAGGGGTCTCAAACTCACCTCAGCCAGCGGGCCGCAGTCACGCAATGTAGTCCCGCAAGGGCCGGGGCAGTGAAGAAGGTGGAAGCGGGGGGGGGGGGGGGGGATTTGTAAGAAAAGTTTCCCATATCTCATATACAGGCAATTTCTGAAGAAGGTTCGGTGCCAGGATTCCAAAAAGACCTCGATACCGATCTCGAAAGTGACTCAAATCTGGACGCCGATTATGAAATATAATTTTTGTTTCACGGTTATGTTTCGAAACAAAGTGAACCCATGAGATGCCTCACGCAACAATGCATTAAACCAGTCAGGTCTGTGTACCTCAGGAACATATTTCATAAGAAAAATAAAATAAAATACGAGGGGCAAAGACCGTCATGTGAGGGCCGCGGGCCGCAACCAAGAGCCTGGCGGGCCGCATGCGGCCCGCGGGCCGCGTGTTTGAGACCCCTGGCCTAGAGCATCACGGTGACACGTTAGTATTTTGAAGCGACTTGGCCTGCCGATTACTTCGTCGCGTCCTTGTATAGAGCGAGACGGTGACGGTACACTGAGCGACCTAACAAGGTTTCATGTTGCATATACGGCATGGCTACGAGAGGCGAAGAGAAACAGTGAGTAACTGCTAAAAAAAATGATGGCAGGAAACTTGTCCACCATTACTTATGGTTACAATCTGTCAGTCATGCCATGTACTCGGAAAACACACGCAATGTGATAGCGCCAGCCGGAGGAAAATTCTAGCGCTACGGTTACGCCGGTGGAAAGCAGATTCGCCCAGCGATAATCAAGGCATGTTGAAGTTCGACTGTACCAAAAGCCACGTTGTTCGCGTTTATTTTGATCGCGACACCATCATCATGAGCCGTTAGCGAAATCTAGGGGCCCAGTGACTCAGTTCTGAGACTACGTCTGTTACAGTGCGTCTTCCTGTCATCAGAGCCTTGATAAACCGTGCAAATCAACCTTCCTGACGCGGATGACGGATAAACCGACGCAGCTAGTTGCATCTGAATTTCGCATGTCCTGCGTCTCGCCAAGAAAGTGCGTAGTAAAAGAGCCAATACTGCGAAGTTCATCAAACATCCAATATCAAAGGGCCTGTAGACAGGACCACCAGCGGCGCATCAGTAGCAGCAGCAAGTCCGGCTTACAGGAGGCCAACGGAGAGGCACACTGAAAGTCGCGTGCCGATTCAGCGAAGCCATGGCATATTCAAACGACGCGCTTAACCGGAAAAGTGCATGACGTCACTTCCGTGCGGCGCAGGAGCCGTTTCTGTGTGGGAGCGTCTCGTGCGCCGCGCGGCGCAGCAGTCTCTGCCATATTTTGTGCGTATAAAGTTCGCTTAAAGATGCCGTTTTCTTTGCTCCTTCATGTAATGAGAGATATTTGTTCAGCTAATTATTTATCTTAGTAATTATAGGTCGGTTTAATACTGCGGCGAGCTGCCCTGTCGTATATATATGCGTACACTAACACTGTTTGACCGCCTCCTCCTCTATTCTATATTACTATGCGATGGCTGTCGATGTTTATCATTATGTAAAAAGACAAAACTGAATTATCAATAGAGGCAACTGGCATGCGGCTTGCTATCATGTAATAGCTGTAATGCGTGTCGGCTGTATGCAAGCTTTTATAGCTACACGCGCTGTGGCGCCTGTCAGCGCACGCCGTCTTTCATTGCGTTTATTTTGCGGCGCCAGTCCGCGTATGCGGGGTGGTCGCTGTGAGGAGTGTTGTTGCGAGATGGCTTCCGGAAATTCCCGCGCGCACGCGGAAGCCAGGCGCGTGCTTGGGTGCACGGCGGTTCGCGGCGCCCGTTGCACGCGCCGGCTGCCAGGGTGGCGGCTCTTCAAGGACGTATCAATCGGGAACGCTGGTATACGGTGTTGCCGGGGTGCGGAAGCGCTTGGATCGCACATAACAGCAGTAGTAGCAACCGGTTGTTTACTTGAAATATATATTCACAAGGAAAAAAAAAAAGAAAAAGAGGTAGGGGGGTGAAAACAAGAAACAACAACAACAACACAGGATCCCTTATGTATTAACCTAATGACACATTCGACTGGTCGTTTGAGAGCGCTCTGACTGTATTTGAAAGTGTTGAATTCAACAGCTTTAAAAAACTCTTCAACGAGAACAAGCTGTTATGCAAGTCATCTTTCTTCTTTCTGATCATGTTTTGACCTGATAATGTTAGTAGCAACGGTTAGTTGCTATTTTACGTAACTTTTTCAGCGCCTGCGGAGCGCTCGAAAACGACCAGTCGAGTGTACCATAAGACGAGACGAAGGCGAAAGCCATCTTCGTTTTTTTTCCTTATCACTCGATGTACTGATCCTTCCCCGCCTCCCTCCGATAGCTTCCTGCACCTAATGTGCTTTTGCACTGCCTCCAGGATCGGTGACATTGCAGGCTTTCTCCACCTCACCCGGTTTTACATTGCCTCCGTGATCGACCCACATTTCACCAGATGGCAATGTCACGTGATGACGTCATCGCGTGACGATTTTCTTCATCACTCGTGTTGATGTCGACCGTCAGTTTTCGCGCGTTCGAGTTCGACAGTTACGGTGCGACCATCACTGCTGTTTTTTTTATTAATGCGAGAGCCTTGGACGCCTCATCAAGCGCGAAAACTGACGGTCGATATCAACACGAGTGATGAAGAAAATCGTCACGCGATGACGTCATAGGTATATACATGACTGCTTAACACAAGTCTCGGCACTTCGCAAAAGTGTGGAAATAGATGAAATACGTGTAACACGGTAACGTGGATGTACGTAAGAACAGTCTTCTTTTTCTTGAAAATGTAATACGAATGACTTTGTATAACTTTATAACGCGGTGTTTTATACCCGTTGCAATTGTCCCGTAGAAGTCGTGCATGAGTGCGAACGAAGGAGCAATATTTGCGGCTGGAAAGACAGAGAATGACGCAGCGGAGGTGCAAACCGGTACGCACCAACGCGCAAGCGCCGGTTTGCCGAATATTCCTCGGGCGGTCACGCGAAGGGGGACTCCAGCCGATGGCGTGCCACTGTAATTTCCCGGTGCATGCGCTCCGGACATCCGCTCAACGCCGCAGCACGGAAGTGCGAGAACACTGGGCACTGTAAGGAGGGAACGCCGGAAACTGTAATGTACGAATAAGTTTAGAACAAGAAACGAAGTCTGTCAACGCCAGTCTGGCTGTTTCTTTCGCAAGGCTAGCGCCCGTAGCAACGAATGAATGCGTGATAGCCTTATACAGTGCGAGCAGTCGATACGCTGTTCGACCGGCCCCATTCGATCCGACGCCCGGGCTTTTCCATTGTTTAGAGTCGGTGAAAGAGAGCGTTTCGAGTCGATGCCTCTACGTCCTGTGTACACCTACCCCCCCTCCCGTTCTTTCCAGTGTCCGTCCTCGCCGTGGCCAGGACGTACTGACCTTGGAGCTTATCCGATACTTGTATGTGTAAGCGCGGCGTTTGCTTCTCGAAGTGCTGTTTTTTTTTTACACCAAATCAAATGAAGTTTACTTTCGACCCGTAAAGATACAGAGAAAGAAGGAGTGTGCAAAACAATCTGTACTTGAAACAGCTTGACTAGTTCACAGTTCAAAAAAAAAAGAAAAAAAAAAAGAAAAAAAAAAGTAACGATAGAAGCTGCAACAGCGTCATGGTCAGAAATGGAAAAAAAAAGGAAAAGAAAAAAGACACTGCTATGTATATGCGATAACTTAGCGTTCCCATGTTGGCTATGTGATGGCCAGTGGCGTAGCCAGGAATTTTGTTCGGGGGGGGGCTCGCATGTCAACTATATATATATATATATATATATATATATATATATATATATATATATATATATATATATATATATATATATATATATATATAAAGAGAGAGAGGGGGGGGAGAGAGGTGCGTATCTGCTTCTCCAGCATTTTAAATGCTGTCTTAGTTGCATGACGGCGCTGTTACAGCACAAAGTCTGTTAAAAACTGTGATCTAATGAAATGCATAGTTTTTGTTTTCCTTTACACTTCTCATCGTTCACAGCACCTTTCCGGTGAAACGTGCCCGCTTGCCATTGCGGAGGAAACAATTAAAAGTCTTTTACATAGGGCTGCCGGAGTGAACTAACGAAAGTCTATGCAAGTCTCGAAACGCAGTACATTCTTTGGGACCCATTTGCAAAAGTGAACGTTGTTTAAATGGCATTCTAGTACTACGAAAACTTTATATTTTACGCTTAATTCTACTGATATGACGTTGCTGCATCACACGTTTCCTGAGAAGAAGGCCCTCATAATTTTCCTCTCCAGTTGTTCACCTAAAACAATAGTTCCACCAGGATCTATCACGCACCGCAATCATCATGTATTTTTGCATGATTACTGGAAATAAATATTACTACGACTTTGGAATATGAAAGCTTCATGTGGGAAAGTTCGTATACTTATGTTACAATCACTAGATCATTTCAGTTGAGTCATGTGAAGAATTAAGCCATTTAGAAAACACAAATTTATTACTGAAGATATAAATTATAATAGAAAATAATGCACTAAATTTAAACCTTGCTATATTTTGCTGTGCATTTGCATGCTCCTGTTTTTCCGCTCGTGTTTGGAGATCCATCTACATGATCGAGCAGAATTCACTGCAAACGTCACAATTATCTTAGTTTCGAGAAGCTAATTGGTCAAAATCTGTTGAAAACGGTGATCGAATCAATTTTTCATGCTGTGTGTGCATTTTTTTTACCCGCTGTACTTCGCACTGTTAGAATATAAGCTCGCCCGCGAAATCTGCCAGCTTACTATTGAAGAAAACAATAACGAAGAGCAGCGTTACGTCTAGCAGACTTACATAAATATATGAGCTTTGTGATAGACACAGTGATCAAGTTTACCTACTGGTAGTGCACATTGTAATGCAATACTACCTAAGTTTGTCTACCCGCCAGACAGTCTTATCCACCTTTCCACCTGACGCCCCACTAAAAATATACTGCTACGCTTTCTTATTAGAGAGTGCAACTAATAGCATTTATTTGCACGAAAACTAAGCAATCATTCACACTGTTTGCGAACCTTAATAATGCGAGGTGCATGTATTGCTGAGATGAACTGACGGTGAGCGAAATTATGACCTGCTTCTTCTGACCGCAAACGAGTGACTAGAACTACAAGTGAAATGAAAAATTTCCTAGCAATATAGGATGCTACCTGATGCTAACAGACGACGCGATGTTTTGCGAATGAGCCCCTATCATACTGCTTCGTTTCCATAGTTGTAATGACATCCATTCACGTGCTTTATGAGATATTAACCTTTTACGCAGGACCTTTCAACACCACTTATCCCAAAACATTACGCTACTGAGTCACGAGACAACGTAGCTCACATAGACAGCTGTGGTTATATGGAATATACATTAAATATAGATTTTTGGTGACCTCATGATACTCGCATTTATAAAAGACAAAAAAAATACAAAGTAAACAAAATTTTCAAAGCGCAAGCTACCGCGGTGGTGCAGTAGTTACGGCGCTCGACTGCTGACGCGAATGATGTGGGTTCATCCTGGCTGCGGCGGTGGCATTTTATGGAGACGAAATGCTTGAGGCCACACTAAGTGCGCGAGCCTCCTTGATTTAAATGCTTGTTAAGGTCACAAGCGTTAGACATTTTCGTAGTCCTTCACTACGAAGTGCCTGATAACCATATCGTGGTTCTGGGCGCGTCAAACTCCACAAATTATTATTAATAGTAACAATGCAAAACGCCGGGCTAACTGAGCTCGAAATAACAGCGCGGTAGAAATGGAACTATTCTAGCCAGATCATACATATGTGGCGCTTTTCTTCTAAAAAGCCAAGTCCACTTTAACTTAAACTGAAAAAAAAAAAAACGCAGTTTTTGCTACGGACAATATGGTCGGGCCAGCTCCAACATTTTTTTTTGCTAGTGCGCTCATGTCACCAAAATACCTCAAATCCATATTGCGGCTAAAATTTTTGTTTTTGTAGCCTACTATCGTCAGTACCCCAGAGTAAAATTTGTATTGGGCTTTTTAGAGATTGTAACATTTCATTTGGGCTTGACTTAGCTCGTAAAAGAAGTCTAAATCGCAGCAAATGAACGATACAACAATATTTTGCGACGACATTAACACCATGCTTGTGCTTCCGTCGGTGCCGCCTTTTGTTGCATTGGTGTAACGACGATAACTAGACTTGTAGAGTGAGTGGTCCCACCAGGGAAAAGGCGCACCATTCTGGACTGCCGGCAGCGTTTTGTCGTTCTTGACATCTTGAGGGCCTTCAGAAAAATGCTTGGTTGTTTGTTTGTTAGTTAGTTTGTTCGTTTATTCATTTGTTTGTTTGTATCCTGAAAGCTGTTTCAGCTCTTCTTCGTCTTTTTCTTAGCTCATTCTGTTTCACGCCGTTTCGGATCGCTTCTTTTTCAAGGAATAAAGCGGTGCCCAATATCTTCATTTCAATTGTCTTCTATTTCAAATACACCGTCTCGGAGTGAAAGAAGGCCTTGATATGCAGCGCAAAGGTTGTCGAATGAAAGCAATATAGGAAAGCTACTAGGACCCAAATGAAACAGATTAGACCTGGTCACGATGTTTGTTTTGCTCGTGTTTGTTAGCAACACTGATTTAATGGATCTGACTCAGTGTGATCCAAGGAGATAAGGGATTTCGCTTATCTTTTTTCAATTCAAAACTGCCTTTCTGAGTTCACGTTACGATGAGGAATTGTCCCAAATTGATTACAATTTGTTTAAAAGAGAAATATACTTTAGCACGTTTTACGCTCCCGTGAAATTTGGCCCTTTTCTGATTTGGTTATTTAAGAGAACAAACGCCACATATATAGCACAAGACAACATGGTCATCATGCTTTGGCTGAAAGAGGGCTGTTCTAAGCACTATAACCGTTAGAAAGAAGTTTTTTTGGCAAAGCAGGATTGCTAGTACATTATAGTCTCCTTAGCAGCGTCATCGATGTGGATTCGCTTCTCGGACAGGGAAAAAAAAATTGGGTGTGTTCCAAAGATTGACCTCAATAATGTCAGCTCACTGGCAACACTGAATACATCAGAGCAACTTTGAGGTCAGAGTGGTCAGTTAAGGAGTGAATCAAAAGATCTCTCCCCCCGCCCTTACTTATCCAATGGGGGGATGCACCCCCCGCTGATCGGCGTAACCTAGCAGCCCAAATTTGTAGATGCCTTTTGTTCTAAGAATATAGTGCATTGCCGGGACAAAAAAAGCGGCCCGCGGACCCTTTGCAAGCTACCCGCGCCTTCAGAGAGACTAGCCCTGCGAGTTTGTTAAATAGTATTCGCATTATTTTCTCGCTTACTACGTATATAGCTCTTTGTTCAGGCAAGCTACAGAGACGTGGTCTCAAGTGTTTTGTGCGTGTGCGCGAGACACACCATGCGCTCATGATAAGTTGCAACATCACCGTGAAACGAAAACTCCATAATTCACAATCGGCGTCCAGATTTTAGTCATTCTGAAAATGAGTATCCATATGTTTTCCGAGACATGACGTCAGATACCCTTCTGAAATGACCCATGCAGGAAAGGATTTCTTTATTCTTTCAAGAGGCAACGTTTGGTGACATTTTGATTCAAACTCTCAGCCCCCCCCTCCCCCCCCCCGCGGAACCCACCATCTTCACTACCCTCCCAGTGCTTGTGGGACTAAATTTCGTAACTGTGGCCCGCTAGTGGATGTTTGTTGGAGGCCCCTTCTATATATCTTAATCAAGAGCGTCCTGCGTGTCAACAATAGTTACTCATTCGCGGTGACACGGCTAAAATGGCAATACAAGGCACTACGCCTTCTTTTGCAGAATATTTCTTACGGTATCATGAGCTGCCCAGCCAGATACAGGACCGCCAGCGGTCCGAAATGTTCACACGGAATTTCTTTTCAACTGCGAAAAGCAATTATAGAAAAAATCCAGGATTATTTCCGGCGCAGCTAGCTCTTTTGGTCGGCGATACATCATAATACGAAAAAATTTAGGGGGGGGGGGGGGGGCTGAACATAAGCCCCCCTGGCTACGCCCCTGGTGATGGCTACTGTTACCTAAATATATTGCTGTATAGTAATAGCATAACAGTATTCTATTTAATAGTATAATAACATTTTCCTGTATGCTTTGTTCCGCTTTGAAAAGTGCACTTTGCTACGGTTCTCACTATCAGTCACTCCACAGCATCGTGTTTAACAAGTGCTCTGAACCGCTGTTTTTTTTTAATTGAAATCTAACAATACCTCCCCAGAACTTCATTGACGTGAGGCATCGCTTCTGACGCTGCCACTAATCAGCTTAACTAGTGTGACTCTTGCACTAATCACACTTCTTGAAGAACTGTCCGCCGCGGTGGTGTATCGGCTACGGTGTTCGGCTACTGACCCCATGGTCCGCGGGTTCGATCCCGGCCGCGGCGGTCGCATTTCCATGGACGCGAAATGCTAGAGGCCCGTGTGTACACTGTGTGATGTCGGTGCACGTGTAAGAACACCAGATGGCCGAAATTTCCGGAGCCCTGCACTACGGCGTCCCTCATAATCATATCGTGGTTTTGGGGCGCAGAACCGCAACGATTATTATACATTATTACGCTTCTTGAAGCACAACACATGTGTGTCGACAGCGACAGTAACAGCGAAAGCAGGCGTGTTGTTTCATTCGCCACATTTCTTTTTGAGTGTCTAGCCAATGAACTTGCAATAAAAGCGACACTCACAAGAGTGATCAGAATGTGCCAGTTTTTTTCATGATCCAGGGCGAATTTACGCAATCGATTGATGGACGGTGAAGTAGTGATAGATCTTATTATCTTGTTATAAACGGGCAGAAAGTATAAAAGAAATACGGTGAAACCTCCGAAAAAGTATGGAAAGCTGCTCCACATATCACACAGTTTAACATGGTCCACCATGCACACGTTTGTGTCTATACACTTTTTGTACCTTTGACGTGTCGCCTTGCAGTTTCCTTGGAATCCACTGTCACCCTCGGCTGTCGCGCGCTCCGTTGCTGTCATTGTTGCCTGCGCGATCAGTCTGTCATCTGAAGCAAGTAACGGGGCAACAATGGTATCGTGCATACAATGACGTTATTAGTACGCGGCTACAGAGGTTAACCTGACAGTGGAGGTTGCCAGACTCTGTTCGAAGTAATGTCATTGATCTGTCGCCTTCAAGGTCCCGTTGTCTTCGCAAGCATTGAGGAAAAAAGAAATGACAGCTGGATAGGAACCTTGGGATCATGCACGTCCTCTATATGCGAGGACATACTATAGGTTGAAATACAGCTTGATCTTGGATTCTTTTTTGGCATTTTGTGCGATAGCAGTTACGGACACCGGCGGCGGCAGACAACTACGCCAACCAAATCGGCTGTTGTTGCGATCTGATAACAGCTTTCGCTGTAAAACGCGATGTGTATGCTCACATTAAGTGGTGGAGAGCGGGCGGGGAACAAGGAAACGACGACGATGATTTCCTCCGCGCTCAGCGATTTATTACAATGGCACACCAAGTATAGCCCGAATCACTGCTTTCCCGAAATACAATTGAACAAAAATCACAGCATATCCGCGGAGTGAATGATGATGAGTGGGCGAAGCTCCGGAGGTACATCATCAAAGACGTGATGGTGGTTGGTTGCATGTGGTCAAACGATATGCATGTGAGACCATATCGCGATGCCATGTGTTGTATGGCATCGCGATCGTCATCGTCATCAACGTCATCGTTATGACGCATAGTGGGTACATTCCATGTGGTGTGCCGTGATGGCAGCGTCATCGTCATCACACAGGGAGATACTAAGGTGGCTACTACGTACTACAAACTACAAGGGACGCTCGACCCACGGCAAAGACGCCATGTGTTGTATGGCATCGCGATCGTCATCGTCATCACGCAGGTGGCTACTACGTACTACAAACGAGGGACGCACGACCCACGGCATAAGGAGCTTCGCTCCTAAAAAATAGCGAAGATGGCACTAAGCCACACAAGCCTTGAAACAGGGAGATTGGACGATTCTGAAGACTAATCTGGTTGCTTCTAGGTTGTTTCTATGCCTCAGCTAGGTGATGCAGGCTGTTTCTGGGTTGCGTCTCGGTCGGCTAGGATGATCCTAGGTTGCTTCTACGTTGATTCTCAGCGCAGAGAGGTTCGAGTTAAACCACAGACAGTCGTACACACGACACAGGCACGTACTCGTTGGCGTATAGGCCTTCCATCGCTTCGGGGTCTTCTAGCAGCCTCCGTCGCCTTTCCCATTCCTTAGTATTCTCTCGTTGTATATGCATACTCGGAGTCTTCGGCTCGCCGCTGTTGCTTCGAAGCCACTTGTTGGGCTAACTGTTGCCTTCACCTTTATTGGGCCAGTGGTCAGTAGTGGGTTTTACCCAATTTCTGTGGCACATACCCGTTTACGACGATCATAGTTTTTAGTGATAGGCCACACAGTGGCACATATCCGACAGGCCGCACAAATTACGGCTATAGCCTAAACAGCTGCGCTGTTAATATTCAACACAAGGTCCACTTACGCGAACACAAAATACGTTGCCTCGAAGGCACGTGGAATCTGACGTCGCTGGCTTCACGTCACGCTGTTGTTGATGTTCAGTTTGGGAGAAATTCGTTACACCGAGCGTGAGTGCCAATGGAGAGCGGAATTCGTTCTATACGCGCATCAGACGCAAACCTCCGTCAGCGCATGCACTTTTATAGTTCTCGTGCTTGCATCGTCCCCATCTGTGCCGTTCACGGGCTGTCCTAAATGCGGAAAATGCACGTCGTTATTGTACCCGAGCAACGGACGTTGAAAGAAGTCTCGACGGGCCAAACACGGCTTCTTTGAAGTTCGGCACGTGCGCGGCGCGTTGACATGCCCGGTCCCGAATGATGACGGGGGTGGAGCTTGCCTCGTAAACAACATTGTGATGGTCCTCGCTATATGACTGGACTTCCGGGGACCTCGGCTTATTGACCGTGGCGGCGTCGGGTGAGGATGTTTGCCATGCGCGCGAGCATCGGACATTTTCATGCTGTCGCACGATGGAAGGTCAAGCGAAAGGAATGACGTATGTGGACCGAGTGAACAACTGCTACCCGCTATAAATGGTGATATATTTGCCAACCGCGCCCTGAGAAGGGTCGTACACAAGTTGAATACGGGGGTCCAGTGGCGTAGCCAAGGGGGGGGGTTCCGTTCAACCCCCCCCCCCCCCGAAATTTTTCAGTTTTGCTTGAGTATATATACACGCACACATACAAACGCACGAACGATCATACATAAGGCATGGTTGAACCCCCCCCCCCCCCCCCCCCGAAAAATATTTCTGGCTACGCTCCTGCGGGGGTCGCAAGCTGGCCGACGCAATGTGCTTTTTTCAGACAAGGTTACCATGGCTTCGTTTCAACCAAGTAAGAAACGGATGGAAATATTGACATATCGATTTATTAATGTAGGCTTTACAATATAATGGTGCTGTTGTATACTGCTTGTTGCCGGGGGGAGTCAAGGGAACTGTGAGTGACTTTTGAAGGTTAAAATATTAGCTCAATGTATACATATCAGAATGAAGGTGACTTAAAATCCTAAGGCTATAAGTGCCACGTCTCATGATATATATATATATATATATATATATATATATATATATATATATATATATATATATATATATATATATATATATATATATATATATATGCAAGGAAGGGACGACGAAACTTTCATGAAAGCGTCTTTACTGAACGTTTTCGGCTGGTGGACCAGCCTTCGTCAGAGTAATGACGAAGGCTGGTCCACCAGCCGAAAACGTATATATATATATATATATATATATATATATATATATATATATATATATATATATATATATATATATATATATATATATATATATATATATATATATAACTCAGTATTACGCGTTCCGCGAAGGCCTATGCGTTTTAAGAACAGGCTATAACATGCGCACATGCATACACACAACCGCTAATATTATGTTCTGTTCTACCTGTCTTGCTGCGAAGAGGTTGAGGCTTAATAGTATCACATCGGCTACACCATTACTATACGTTCTACAGCGTAATAAAAAAAAGTACGCTTACCCAAAAACAAACAAAGACAAACTTGTGTAGCAGACTCAAGGAAATAAACAAAATAACATATCAATAGACAGTTCGGTTGCAGGAGCTTACTCTTAAATCTAGAGTTCGACGAAAACTAGTCTGGGTTCAATTCTCTCAGTCAAAGGTTAAAGGAAGACGCCGACCAAATACAAAAACAACTTTAAAGAACTTTAATGTTGTTTTTGTACGTGGTCGGAGTCTTCCTTCTACCTTTGACTATGAGCTTACTTTTCAACAAAAAATTCGCACACATTTCTGTGCAACTTCTACCCACGCATTGGAATGCACGCCGGGTCACAATGGTCCTTGTGGGTGCGTTGCTCCCTGGGTTATAATTGAAGCGCCGCCGCTGTCTTCATCCACGGGTGAACCGGGAGCCCACCGCCACCATGCGCGCCCGTTTCGCAATGAATATTTCCGGCGGCCCCACACTGTACTCTGCCTCCGACAGAGCAGGATACGGGCGCGCGCGGAGACGACGACGGCAGCTGTACAGCTGCGCATTTTGCAACGCTTTTTTGATCGTGGTAGCCGCGTGTCGTTCTGCCAGGCATGCCATTTGTCCGTGTTCCACCTTCCAGCCACCCTCTCCCGTACTCTGCCGTATTAAAAAGCAGCTTGCCCGAGAAATTATCGAGGCCAGGGCAGTAACTTGAGGGGGGGGGGGGGGAGGCTTATATTCATAATTGTAAAGCTAGCTTTCCTGCAATGCAGCTTGCCCTACTAATGGCGGCTGGTCACTTACTGCAAACAGCGTGTTCAAGCGCAGTTTGCTTGCCCTATGGCGTGGAATACGTTCACTGGGTTCCCTTGATATAAACACGCATGATAGAAAAGCCATGGCACGTTCCACTAGGACCTGCTCTCCACTTGAAGGACGACAGGTGCCGCCATTAGTACGGGGAAGATGCAGCACAGGGAAGCGCACTTGCGGTTTATGAAAAGGGTCTATTGGTTGAGCGGGTTTTGACACCCGCCGAAATGTGTTCATGCTTTAGCTCTTCCGGTGATACTAAAACATTTACACGCCTACACAGTGGCCACCAGCTGCCAAAGTTAGCCGTTCTACACACAAACCACCCCCGAAAGAAATTCCTGGGTATACGGCCCTGATCGAGGCCTTCCACATCAGACGAAGGAAAGAAAGATGCGTTAGCCAGCCATCGATTAAGCTTTGGGATAAAGAATGCGAATATTTGGTCAGTACGTGTGGCGATTTGACGTAGAATCCGTTGCGCGCATGTTTAGTTAATGGTCAACAGCCAGGAAAGTTTTTTTCGTTTGTATACAGCACATGTCACGTGGCTCGGTGACTTTTCTAGTTCTTTTTTTGTGTGTTTTTCTTAATAAAAAAATTCACTCGAGAGTCAGCGAATGTCGCGTGCACTTCCGTCCTTTGTACTTTTTGTGAGCGCTGCGCAGCCCTATAAGCATGCCTCTTTCCACTGCGCTTCCTTTCACACCACGGGACGTCATTTCGCCGACTTCCATCTCGATCATGTTTTATGCAATATACACGTGCTCGAGGCGATGGTGCTGCCTTTCCAGGTCGACGGCATAATTTGTAATCGATACAGTGCTACTCCGTAGCTTTTTCCAATCGAAATTGAACTACCACGTGCGTGCGCTCGACTTTCCGTCCGTTATATATATATTTTTTCCTTTTTTTCTCTCCCCTTTTCTTCAGCGCCCTTAATGCACGCCAGGGAACTTACACTCGACGATTCCTGCTATTGTATTTCAGAATATATTATTTTGATGATCGCTTTTTTCTTCATTATCACTGGAATCGAATCGCGTCGGTGAAGGTAGAATGCGTATGATCGTTATTATAAGTCTTTCTTACTCTTGAAGACTGAATTGTATCGCGCCGGTGAAGGGTTGCGCAGAGTGAAAAAAAAAATAATAATAAGTTGAGGGAAATGCGATTTCACCAGGCCGAAGCGGCAGCGCGCATGACTTGGTCATTGACTGGGTATTGCGCAGCCTCGGCGCATGCAACGCGCTCTGGGAACGAGAACGCGATGAAAAAGCTGCTATCGCAAATCACCGGGCGCGCGTGCAAAACTCGAGTGAGTCAAGAAAATTGCGTGCGCGGACCACCATATAGTATATGCGCAAGACCCATGGCGAGTGCAGAAACGTGGAGAAACCGTAGGACTATGTCGTATTAAATAATATTGGGTGGTCTTGCGTTGCGCAAGATGGGTTCTGTGCGTTGCGTGCGACGGTGGTCGAGCTGTGCAGTATAGACGATTTAAAATTTTTTAAAAATAATAATATGGGGGGGGGGGGGGTGTTACGTCCAAAAATCACGATATGATTATGAGAGACGCCGTAGTGGACGGCTCCGGAAATTTTGACCATCTGTGGTGTTCTTCAACGTGCACTGACATCGCACAGTACACGGGCCTCTACCGTTTCGCCTCCATCGAAATGCGACCGCCGCGTCCGGGATCGAACCCGTGACCTTTAGGTCAGCAGCCGAGCACCGTAGACACTGTTCCACCGAGGCGGACAATTTTTGTCCCCCCCCCCCCCCCCCCCCTTTTTTTTTTTATTCGTGGGCGCTGCCGTCTTTAATTTCTACGAGAATGATTCCTCGGTCTTGCGTGTCGCGCGGTGAAATTAATAAGGTCATGTAATGCCCTATATGTTAGGCTGCGGTCGTTTTTGGTATACAGTCGCTTTTTCACGCGTATGGCTCTATTGTAATAGAATGTATTTAGCTGTTAGATAATATTTAGCTGTTAGACAATATTTAGTTGTTAGACGAACAAGATAACAACACGAACAGACAAAGATGACGGCACTTGAACGCATCCGTGATAATATTATATAGTTCCGTTAATTCTGCAGTTTTGCCACAGAGCAGCGAAGAAATCGCCGAAGGTGGGCGATTTTGTGGAGAAACACGCTGTATTGCGCTGAACGTTACTACGTGGACATAGTTATTTAATACCAAATATTTCTGATTGGTCAGCGATGTAGGCGCACCGCATAACACGTGGATTATATACTATAGCCTCATATAAGGACTTGTCGCGGTTTGCGATTGTGATGAGTAAACGAGGGGCACGAGGCGCGTGCCGAACGGGCAAGCACGGCGACGATGCGCGAGGAGAAAAAAGTCACCCGATGGCACGCGCACCAACCACGTCGACGTAGAGGATTGGCCAGATAGGGGCTCGTGCCACGCGACCCGAGCCGTGGTCGAAGAGCCGAGAGCAAAGGAACGGCATTGTTCGGTGGAGCGCCGTAGGAAGAAGTTGGAAGAGGTCAGCGTCGCACTTGTGGCGAGCAGCGGTAGCTCGGTTCCGATGGCAACAGCGTGAGGCGGGAAGCAGTCCTCGACTTGGACAAGCGACCGGCGAGGCTCCCCCTGGCTTGCAGCAGCCTCACCACGGCGGTTTCCGGCGTACCAGCAGCGATTCCACTTCTTGACCAGACGGCAGGCCTTCAACCGACAATCCCCAGAGAGTCAAGTTCGGGTGGATCGGGTGGTAAGGAACGAGGCCTAACCTTGGCAAGCCCGACGAAGACACCGACGGCGACCGGAGTACAAGCGAGGGAGACGAGCAGCGGGGACACGAGTCGACGACAACGACTGTGAGACGTCTCCGAGGACTTCCTCGACGTGACTGAGTGAGCCTTTGTCTGACTTTGTTTCGCGCGGACCATACGAGCAATAGACGTTCGATTAGGGCGCGAGACATGTGTAGAGTCATAGTGGCCAGACGCGACTTGAAGTAGAGTTGGTTTTAATGTCAATGGCCGACTAGTTTCTGTTTCGGTTTGTTGCCGATTTCTGTTGTGTGCATTTTTTAGCGTTTATTGTCTCCGTCCTTTCTTTGTGCGTGTGATAAAGTCTGTTTGCCGTGCCTCCACGGTCTCCCGTCTCTCTCATTCCGATCCCTTGCAAGCGCTCCCGAGATAATTCGTATCGGAACTGAGCTCGCAAATCCTGAAGGAAACCCAAGCAAAAGATGCCTTTAAATGACGTTCCTAGAGGTCAAAAAAGCTCTAGCCAGCCGTCATCTCTGACTGGGACAACACCGCCTTGGACAAGGCATGCTTTCAGCATATATACGTAAGCGCTATAAGAAAGTTCTGTGGCTGTATTCATGCAGGTGCACGAATCCAAGTCGCTGTCTCAGAAATAGCATTCTCAGAGTGCCGTACTCATCGGAACGCTCCACCTGACAAGTAAGAGTTAGCTCCGCGCGAAGGCACCGAATGTAAAGGCATTGTTTCGTGTTGGATGGTAGAAACGGTGCGGCAGTAACTGTTCATCGCCGCCGCAATGGTACAGTGGTTACGGCGCTCGGCTGCTGGCCCGAAGGCATAGGTCGGCAAAACTTTTGGAGTTCACTAAGACTCACTCATGAAACATATTTTGCGCTTAGGGCTCACTCGGACTCAGACTCACCAAAATTTTTCTGAGCCGGATTTACTCGGACTCACACTCGCGAAAAATTTCTTCAGCCGGACTCGCGCGGACTCAGACTCACCAAAATATTACTCATTCGGACTCACTCAGACTCACGGCTTGATCTGAGTCTGAGTGAGTCCGAATGAATCGACTCATGAGTGAGTTCGCCGACCTATGCCGGAAGGACGTGGGTTCGATCCCGGTCGCGGCGGTCGCGTTTCGATGGAGGCGAAATGGTAGATGCCCGTGTACTTAGATATATAGAGAGAAAGAGAGAAAAGAAGGAAGGCAGGGAGGTTAACCAGTATCTACGATCTGGTATGCTACCCTGCACCGGGGCTAAGATACCCAGGTGGTCGGAATTTCCGGAGCCCTCCACTGCGGCGTCCCTCATAAACATATCGTGGTTTCGGCGCGATATGATCGTTCCACAACGACGATATGATTACGAGGCACGCCTTATGAGGCACTGAGCCGAATTATGCAATTTATTATTAGCAATTGTGAACGCTCTTAAATCACATATTCAGAATTGCTCTCTGTATGTTTTTCTTCAGGCATGATAAAAGAGTACAGTAACTGTAATATCAGCCACGGCAAAAGAACTGTGAGGTGTGGCAGTCAAGTCGTAGCTGTCAAAGCGGCTACTGCGCACGCGCGGGAAAGGGATTCGCACAACGTCGTGACGTAACATAACATGTCATTTCGGCATTGTGTGAACACTCTGTAGATGAAGATAGCGCATTTGCTGTGTTTCTCGACCGATGCGTGCATATCTACTTTTGCGCTCTAATTTCCCCAAAGTGTGCACCCTCTCGCTGAATATCAAGTTTTGTCGTTTCGACGGCCCACTTCTCCAGCCAATACCGGATTCGCTAATATGTATTTCGCAATTATGTTTTGCATATCATGACATTTACGCTGTTTATTAATCTGTAACTTTCCTCTCCCACAGCGATTCTTATATAACTGTTATTTGCACACTTTATATTCTTAAACTATAGTTAATTCCGAAAGACAGCTAGTGTTGTATATTAACAGCTGTAACGTGCTTCGTATGTATAATTTGTGAGGGAGCTGCCATAGCAGTCTTTGACTTCGGAACCTCCTCTGCATATTAAGATCCTGTAATCTTTTTAACCTTCACAATAAAACTGACTCCATTGCTATAGTGTCCGTCACGGTAGATCAGTGGCTACGGGGCTCGGCTGGTGACCCGAAGGTCGCGGGTTCGATCCTGGCTGCGGCGGTCGCATTTCAGCGGAGGCGAAATGGTAGAGGCCCGTGTACTGTGCGATGTCAGTGCACGCTAAAGAACACCAGATGGTCCAAATTTCCGGAGCCCTCCACTACGGCGTCTCTCATAATCATATCGTGGTTATGGGACGTAAAACCCCAGATCTTATTATTATTATTATTATTATTATTATTATTATTATTATTATTATTATTATTATTATTATTATTATTATCTATTGCTATACTGGACAGGTTTAGTGACGCTGCGTTTCTGTCAAATGACGCCTCCCGAAAAAAAAAAAAAAAAGCCGTGAATGTCTCTCGTGCGCCGGTAATGCCCGCATTGTCTTCTGCGCAGAAGATGGTCATGTATGTAGAGGTCGTGTCATCTGCTGCTGCTGCTGCTGCTATAAACGCCGATGATTCGGGCCAAGGGCGATCGTAGGATGGGGGGGGGGGGGGGGGGGGCGTGAATCTCTCGGATATCACGCCTGGCGCGCGAATGCCCTTAGAACAAAAGCGAGAGCTGCGAGACACAACACAGATAGGAAAAAAAAAAAAAAAAAAAAAAAAAAAAAAAAGACGGCGCGACTGGCGTACCTCGCGACTATGTGCAAGGGCAAACTGCGCAATGTATACGAACTCGATGCGTGAGAAAAAAAAAAAAAAAAAAGAAAAGGAAAACGTGCGTGCAGTGCGCAATACGGTACCTACGGAGGGGGGCGGGCCGTATATCGCTAATCGCGCGGCAGCGACGACGCGCCGTTGCGGTGGCGCAATGTGCGTTATGCGGCGAGAAATGGCTTCACGCCGTCGTGGTGTGTGGTAGTACACGTGCGGTACGCGTCTCTGTTATAGGCGAAGAGCTGAAAGAATTTGCGAACACGAGGTGCCGCGAGTCGCCGTTTCGACTAGTGGAATTGTATTCTTTAATTGCAGCCTTGAAGAAGGCAAGTCCGCTGGACGAAACGTGAGCTCTAGCGGCATTCCGTGTACACAGATATTTCACGTCTTCAAGCCTCCATGTTCCCATGAATATTTTGTTTTTGTTTGTTTGTTTTTGTATATAGGCGACACACTTACAGCCCGGCTAAACGTTTGCTCTCGGAGGCGCACGCACGCACTCACTCACTCACTCACTCACTCACTCACTCACTCACTCACCACTCACTCACTCACCACCACCACTCACTCACTCACTCACTCACTCACTCACTCACTCACCACTCACTCACTCACTCACGCACGCACGCACGCACGCACGCACGCACACACACGCTACGATATAGGCGCCGCAATAGTTATCTTCAGTAAGACATCAAACCGATTCTAAAGAGCGTACACAACTGCCGTTTTCTGGCGTCACATGTTTATCTGCGCACGTATTACGAAGAAGAAAAAAAAAAAAGCGACGCATTGACCTGTTTCCGCGTACATGCACCGCCGTAACACTACATCACACAGCAGACACCCTTTCGTCGATTAATTTTCCCGGGGCCTTCTCGCGATCGCCCTGATGACCGTGCGCAGCACGTATCATTACGATCTCTGCGACGGGCTGGATTCGCCATTAGCAGCCCATCAATGAAATAGCGTGATCGTTTGCAGTGTGCCCTTGCTACCGTGCAGCAGTACACTTCGTTCTCTCGCCAGAGTACACGTGGATGATGAATCAATGTATAATACACGTCAATGACGATGTTGCGTGGTGGCGCGGTAGTTTGGATAACCTAGCACTGATATTAAGGCGAAAGTAATGATGCCTCATCAAACGGGAAATTCGACCGTGCCGCGGCGTCGGGGGCGAGTGATGCAAAAAAAAAAAAAGAAAGAAAATCATCACGTGATTACGTGACAGATCGCAAAAATTTGTGACATCATCATGACGTCACAAATTCTGGCTCGACGTGATGTGACGTAACGCCACAGGATGCTGTTGTAGCGCCCTCTTTGGGCGGCGACCAAACCTGGAGAGAGCGCGAGCTCAAGAGAAGAAAATGGAAGGGAATATGGCGCTTGGCAGAGGCGCGTGAAGCCACTCCCTGCTCCATTATACGTCTGTACTTTCGCGTTCGAGTCATCTTGATGAACGCACAAGGAACCCTGTTTTCTTTTTTTTTTGAACGCTGTCATTGAAAAAGAGAAATGTTTTGTGTTAATAAAATAAAGTGCTATGTAAGCTTAAGTTCTGGCGTAAACACTGTTTAAGTAGAGCATAATGAGGAACCTGAACCAAATTTAGAGATAACTTAAAGCGCCAGCGCAATACGCAAAAAATAAAAATGAAACAAAACCTGGCAGGGTGTCGATGCTTACACTGTGTTTTGTCTCAAGCAACTGCTACTTTTTTGTTCGTGTACAACCGTTTACGTTCATTTTGCGATCATGATACTCGTGTGTGAGTATCACGTTTGCATTCTTTAGCTCTAAAAATTTCGTTAACATCTGACAGGTGCTTTCATTATAGAACGAGCTAATCTGGCTCGTTCAGCGTGCTCTCTGCACGGCGTTTACTTCACCACAAGAATTGGTTTTTCAAAGCTGGATCCAGTAAATTTCGTGTTTTTCTTGTGAATGCGACATCAGTCACTGTGAGAATTAACTTCGTACAGGTGTGCAAGCTGAATGGAACGGTGGTGTTATGATACTTGAAGACGTTGTGACTATGATCGCATTTAATTCTACGATGCTGGCGTCTAGGTCTCTATTAAACGTAGACCTTGATTGGTTCTTGGGCTACGTAAAACGTGTAGATGTTGCATTGTGTAGCAGTTATGAGACAGTTTTTTTTTTAAAGCCTGCCCTCAGGCATAGTATTAAGTGTTGTCACGAATACACATACAAATTTGCTTCATGTACGAAGTTTAAGAGTGAGCGGTGGAACGATCTGTGAATGATGAGTTCGAAATCCTGGTTCGTTATAGACGATAATTTGTTCTAACCTTGTTAGTTATTTGTTGATCTGACTTCCTTGTTTTCACCCCTTCCGTCTGCGTGAATTGAAGGCCTCAGGTGTACATTACTGTACTCCCGTTAGTACCTTATAGGTTTTCAGATATAATTTTACTAAAATGCATCAGTCTTTCTAACATTCAAGTGCTTAAAGCTGTCTCACTCGTCAACAGAACTTGTTTCGCCGAAAATGTGACGTGTTTCAAGAAGTCGGTTGCTGAATAAAGGGAGCTAAATACAGCCAACGTTGCCGAGCATACAAAAATAATCATTAGGCAACGACATTACAAAAAATATAATTGATTACAACTCGACCGTAAATGTTTTCTATCTCACTCCACCTCTCTCGCTGTTACTTCTGCAGCCGGGCCTTATAGATTTTTGAAACTGCATCTATTTCGTTTCGACGTCAAATTGGTCGCGAAACCCGCCGCGGCGGTCTATAGTGGTTATGGTGCTCGACCGCTCACCCGAAGGTCGCGGGATCGAATCCCGGCTGCAGCGACCGCATTTAGATGGAGGCGAAAATGCTTGACGCCTGTTTTCTTAGATTCCGGTGCACGTTAAAGAACCCCAGGTGGTCGAAATTTCCGTAGCCTTCCACTACGGCGTCCCTCAAAATCATATTGTCACATGGCCATGACGTTGACGAACGCAGCAGTCAGCGTGTTAAAGACTAAACTTTTCATTTGGGCGAACCTGGGCCCTGAAAATGAAAGGACAACGTGCAAGCGATTCACGCTGTAAACAGATAGCGCCGTGAACAGTCGTCGGCCGTCGAGTAATCTGTATCCACCGTGAGGTGCGTCGGCATTTATACATGCGGCATGGAACATTCAAGCCTTAATGATCGCTGGTGGTCACGTAAGCTCTCGAATAGACGTGACTATTCGCGTCCTGCGGCGTAACCTGAACAACGATCTTGAACAATCGCGAAACTTCTCAAGCATTGCAGCGCTATCTGCGCCGAGCATTGCTAACAATCCTTATGGGTGTAACCTGAGCACATAGAAATAAAGCGCTAAACACGCGTGGCAATATCGTGGTTTTTTGGACGTAAAAACCCCAACCTGCTGCGCATCCGTAGGCACACTGTGTATCTACCATTCTACAGCTGCGTGGCGTACCGATAGATTGCCAATCGTCACATTGTTTCTCCGGTGTTTGCTTAAGCGAAGTTCCTTGTTTTCGGAGGAAGCGCGGATGAGGCTGATTCTTTCCCGCTATCTTGTCCTGACAGTTGCAGCACGGGCTTCAGCTGTACCCGAGGCTTTCCGCAGAGTCCGATAACTGCTCTTTGTCCAATTAACACCGGCACGTCGAGACGAAGGAGCAAATGGGAATCCCGCGTATTTGCCACGACGCCTCTGTTCCTCCTATTGTGTTGTATACGGGCTGACTGTCTACACCAGATATACATCGTCTTCTATTGTCACCCCTTACCGCGTGTATACTGTTGGCTCAGGTCCAGCTGGCGATCGATCAGGAGATGCAGTCGTGGTGATTGTCACGCGCACCCTATCTTATGAACGAGTTAATGCACTGAATGAGGGGCGTAGCCACAAATTTTTTTTCGGGATGGGAAAATCAACCCCCCCCCCCCCCCTCCAACCCTTAGTGGCTACACTAAAGCGCTCGACAAACAGATGCCCCCTTCAAGGTATCTTCATGATGGTGATGGTTGGTGTTTGTCATTGTTATCTGAAGTTAAACTGCGCTTGGCACGAGACACCAGAGTAGAAGCAAGGACTGGGCTAGTTGGTATCCCATGACGACGTGAACAGCGCGTGAGACACACAAGGACAAGGAACCGATGAGGACTAGCGCTAGTCCGCGTCGGTTCCTTGTCCTTGTGTGTCTCACGCGCTGTTCACGTCACCAGAGTAGAAGCTGTCAGGACAAACGGATATTAACGAGTGATTTATTGAAATCGCGCGCACTTGCCTCCTGGAACAATGCGCGTACGCAGTAACGGTCATGACCGACGCCAAATTCGTCTGTCTACTCTATACTCTGGCGTGTTGTCCCAAGCGCAGTTCGAGTTAATAAAATAATGTCTTAACAACTAGCTACAAGGAGTATAGGACGCGGCGAGTACTGTAAAATATATCCCCTTCCTTTAACTCACCTCCTCGTCAGGTCATCTCTCGCTCGGATATACGACGGGCGTATATCAGCGACGTTGCTTCCCTCCTTTTCGAAGTGCGCGCTGATATGCATACCGTACGGTCCCTAGGCAACGTTTAGTGCGGCATTTCCGCGCACGCCCTGCACCAACGGCACCTGTTGGTTCTCTTAGGCGGCGACACCAGATCACGTCACGCTGCAGCTTTTCCCGGATATTCGCTCGTCTAGAAGCGTAGAAGGTATCCGCCTTTCAGAGGCGTTCATAGCGGCAGTTGTGAACAGCGACTGTTCGTAAGCCGAGATAAGGAAGATGTGTTTGTAGTATTGGCCAAAAGAAAAAAAAAAAAAAAAAAGAAAGAAGAAATTGATAGAATCGCATGCTTACGGGCATTGGTAATGGCACACAATATTTTCCACAATACTGCAGGCCAACATGGTTCAATCAGGAGTAAAATTACTCGTACAATGAAATAAGAAAGGAGAACCGCTCAGCTGTTTTTTTACAACAACATTCAGAAGCTCCTGCCCTATCGAAAAAATGGTGGCGAGCTTTGTTTGTTTGTTTGTTTCTTTCTTTCTCATTGCGCAGTGCTCCCTCCTAACTGTTTCTTTCCTCCATGCCGACTATTGTACCTTCATCCACGGGCTTAACGCAACAATTCACTTGCCACAGACAGCAACGACGGTCATATACGTTCATATTCAGGCAACAACGAAATGTGACAACGTGAAATGACTAGTCGTCTGAATGAACGATCGAATTCTCAGGAACGGCGTGATCGCCGACGAGCGCACGATCGAGAGAGCGTGGCGCACACGAATGCGCATGCGTACCGGCCCACCTACGAGGACCGCAACTCTGTACGCTCGGCGGTGCCGGGTTTTCTCGCGTACGACGCCGCCGAATTCCGTGAGTTATAACAAAATCCGCTTGAATACTCCAACTGATACAGCATTTTTTACTCTCACGGTATTCAGCGCAACAGTTGCAGATCAAGGTCTTCATCGAAGTTAGCCGCCCCGAAAACAAATTCAGGTAGGTGTAACGGTTTGGGTGCTCGGCTGCTGACCCGGAGGTCGCGGGTTCGATCCCGGCCGCGGCGGTCGCATATCGATGGAGGCGAAATGGTAGAGGCCGGTTTAGTCTGCGATGTCAGGGCACGTTAAAGAACACCAGATGGTGGAAATTTCCGGAGCCCTCCACTAGGGCGTCTCTCATAATCATATCGTGGTTTTGGGACGTTAAACCCCAGATATTATTATTATTATTATTATTATTATTATTATTATTATTATTATTATTATTATTATTATTTATTATTATTATAAACAAAGTCACGTAGGCAGATCCAATCTGAAGTTGCGCGCGAAACGGTGCGTGTGAATACAGGTTTGAATGAAGAAGCAAAGAAAAGATAAAGAACGATAGTCGTAGTGGCTAGAGACTGCAGTAGTGTAATAAACCGTAATAAGAACATGGATTCAGCAGGACTAACCGATGGGCTATAGCCTGTCCTGCATTGTCAGTGCGTTGATTTAGCACTGATTAAACGGACACAAGCGGACAAAATAGGCAAGGACAACGTCTGTCATTGTTTGTCTTGTTTTGTTGCCTTCGGTTAATTTGCGCTTGATTAACGTATTGATTAGGACATGCCAGAGGGATATTTCTCGCCTCCTAAATTCAAAGGTGATTCAGCTGTCATTATATGAAGCTCGTCATCATTTAAAGGCGGTATACGCTGTGCCAGTTAGAGTACGGAAGTTTGATGCATTTCCAGTGCCTAATAGCAATAAATAAAAGAGACAGACTCATGGAAACACAAAGGTACAGGAAGAAAACTAGTCTTCAACAAATTTTATTGCTCAGAAGGAGCATGTTTTTTAAACAAATCGTGATCAAACCTGTTCCTTCTGTGGTGTAAAATTAGATTGAAGACCTCTTCTCCCTCTTTTGTCTTTCTGTATGTATGTCCGTGTTCTTTCCTATTTATATTAAGCGCCGGAAATGCATCTAACCTTATCACAATCACAATCAGCATCGCGTAGTGTTCCTGTTGGAGTGCACGAAGGGGCAGTCCTTCCGGAATCGATTGCGCCGAGGGAGCAGGCGTGGCACGGGCTCGTCACTTCCAACAGCGCGACTGCGTACCGAGCAAACACAGAGCGCATGGGTGTCGGCCCGGCACGTGTCCTAGATAGAGATCAGTAAAAATGTGGTTGCAGGATTGTTATACCGGAAAAGTGTCCTCCATTTCATACACAGCGCACAACGCTTAAAGCTAGCCTTTGTAGGTGCGTTCACACCGAGAAATAGTTCGTTCTTTACATTGAAAGGGTTTGGGAATGAGCCTGCTGGTATGCTTTCATGACTGCAAAACAGCGCGAAAAACGAAGATGGCATGAAGAGCTGACAGGGCCGAGCGCTGTACACCAACAATGCGTTTATTCGTGCAAACACGAATGTACACGCTTTTGAAAAGAGAGGAAGGGAGGGTTCTTTTTTTTTTTTTTGAAAACGCGCAAGCGTTCCTGCCCTATCTAGAACATGAGGAGCGTAATAATGATTGTTGGGACTTAACGTCCCAAAACCACGATATGATTATGAGGGACGCCTTTGTGGAGGGCTCCGGAAATTTAAACTACCTGGTATTCTATAACGTGCTCGTAAATCTACATGCCTCGAACATATCCGCCTCCATTGAATATGCGGCCGCAGCGGCCGGGATTCGATCCCACGACCTACGGGTCAGATGAGTAGCTTAACACGCAGCGTAGGTAATTTATCTCTTTGTTGGTTAACGCTCCCTCCAGTCCTGCGAAAAGCGTTATATTTGTGTTTGCACAAACAAACGCGTTGTTGGTAACACAGCCCGGCCCCATAAAGTGCTCCGCACTTAAAGGAGTTTTGGTCCGCAAACATGGACTTAAGAGAATGAGAAAACACAAGCTCGGCTCTTTCATTCATTCATTCATTCATTCATTCATTCATTCATTCATTCATTCATTCATTCATTCATTCATTCATTCATATTTATTTTCCTTTGTCAAAAGAGTAAGGCAAGGGACTCAGAGCCTAAGCATTGACTTGACGAGGGTGCCGACTCACCTTCACATGGTAGTGCAGTGAATAATTAATGCAGGTAATTAAAGGTAACAATTATACAATAGTCAGCGACATATAGTAACTGCGCTTCGAATAATGAACACAATGACTTAATACATACTTGACGTACTTATGAAACCCAATATACATATAAATATGTGCTCTTACGTTGCAAAGGTTAAAAACAAAGCATATGTGTTGTATTGTTCTCCTGTGTTCATGTTGGCGCGCGCCTTACCTTCGGTTGTGTTAAATACTCACCAGCTAGTTCATCTTTATCTCGTTCTCAGGTGAGCAAGGTGCTAGGCCGAGTTAGAAGCTGAGGTCGGTGGCTCACGGGCAGTGGCGTAAATCCAGAAAAGTCACAAGGGGGGAACACAAATCAGACCAAGGCGGCCATTTTGTTCTTCAAACGTGGGTTGTATTTTTATTTACATGAGAATTAAATCATTCTTTGAAATAAAATTTAGAAAATCAGCATGGGATCCGAGCTCGACTAAATGAATTGTTCTTTTCAGTCTGCTTTGAACAGGTCGAGCTGCTTTTGCGATGTCCATAGTCCCACATAGCTGTGGGGGGTATTGAACAAAGGTTCACACTAAAGAATATTCAGCTATTTAGGAATGGTGTGTCATACTGTGGGCAGAACTAGAAATGTGTACGTGTGGACACTTTATTGCAGTGTTAACTTTTGGAAGCAAACTGTAGACTTTTTTTTGTAGTTGCTCATTGTGTATTTTGTGTAATTTTCTCTTTTTTTATTATTTTCTTTTCTTTTTTTTAGCTGCAGAACTCATAGATATGGAGTAGCCGAGGTAATATGAACCTCAACTTCTCCACAGCAAGACAGGTAGAACAGAACAGAAAAAGTTGAATGCGCTCAATTTAACTGTCAAGTAACTCAAATGTATGGCGTTCTAAAGCTAAATCTCAAGGGGGGGACGCTTGCAAGGGGTGTCCCCCCCCCCCCGCCCCCCCCTCAACCTGAACACAACGGGGTCCGGACCCACCTGACCCCCCCCCCCCCCCCCCCCATGATTTACGCCAATGCTCCCGGGTACAAGGAGCACTTTTCAAACGGGTCTCTCTTAGCATCCATCCATGGACGTGATGTATAGGGAGTTGGCGCCACCTGCCGGCGGCCTATCTATCTGTCGTTCTCCCTGCCTGCCAACTGGAGCGTCTCAACGCGTGCGCCGTTCTCGTTCTGCATGTGCTTCCTCTTCTTCCTGCTTCCTGCGTGAACCTTCCGACGACCGCCGTTTGTTAACTTCCTCGACGCTTCTGTCGGTCGTATCGGGGCCCCAGAAACAGCGCAGCATCTGTTAGGTGCGCGAATCGTCCCATCTTACTGGACTAAGCCTGGTTTGAGTTGATAACGGAACAGAAAAACTCTAATAAAGAGAATGGGGCAAAGTTCAAAAGGACGACAGAGGGAGCGAGATAGAGAGACGAGTAAAAAAAGTAGCGCAGCTTCCACTAAGTCGCGTTAGGCTAGCTGGGTCACAGCAGAGCAGAACGCTTCAGCTTCTTTTGTAAATCATACGTATACAGAGTGCTGGGGCGGTGATTGAGCGCCTGCCGGTTCATGATGATGATAATTTTATACCTACGACACAAGACCAAACCTCGAGCGTAACCGCTCTGCTATAAAAAAATCTGCAGGCGTCCCTAACCATTGGCTTAGGGGTCCGGTAGTGACAATCGCACCCCGTGGATGTTAAAAAATTACACCATCTCCCGCTAAAGGGAACCATGTGTAGATGTGAAGCAGCGGGCGCTAACGCTTACACTGGCCGTGGCGTTGACGCTGGCGCTATCGCAGCGTTGCACAGGAGAGAAAACTGGGGAGGCGCAAAGCACGCAGTGATGGAGCGGTGTTTCCTACTGGAACATGCCAATCGCTGCTAATGGGCAATGAGAGACAGAAGATTCCGACTGTACATAGAGACCCGCAGTCGGCTTTTAGTTAACGCGCACGCTGCGAATTTTTATTGTTCAACAACGCACAGGAGAAATGTCCCACCGGCACCACCTTGGAGGTCAAGATCCATTGCCATATATACGCGATGGACAGTGAACGGTTGTGCAGCGCGAGCAGTCGGTTTTTTCAACCAAGAAACTCGCTAGCAGACGCTGCCTGCGTCGGCGTCACGAGGCGAGAGAGGGGGGGAGCGTAGGAGAGGAGAGAGAGAGAGGGGGGGACGCGCATGCGCAGTGGGGTGTGGACGCTGTGGGCAGGGATACCTAGAGGAGAGAGGGGGGGAGCGTAGGAGAGGAGAGAGAGAGAGGGGGGACGCGCATGCGCAGTGGGAGCCCAGGCAGGGATGCCTAGAGGAGAGAGGGGGGGAGCGTAGGAGGGGTGAGAGAGGGGGACACGCATGCGCAATGGGAGCCCCGGCGTTCTTGAGCTCTCGTGTATTCGTTCAGTTAACTTTATGCTTCGCGCGCTGCCGAAGATGATCACGGAGGCCGCGTAGAACGAAGCGCGTTGTTGAGGTCTGCTGCGCTAGTCACAGCTGCTCACGCACTTTCAATTAGCTTAACTTTCATTAATTACTGTGGCAGTTAATTGTCCTTTACCTGAACTAAGCGTATGCTCTGTTATCATACGTATCCAGTGTAACTAATAACAACAATCGATTTTGTACCAGTTTTATTTTTTACAACAGTTTTTCTGAAGATTCGGAAAACCGGAAGTAAGCACCCGACCGGAACTGCTTGACAGACAAACAAGAGTGCCACTCGTGCCACTGTTAACTGTAGCTACGTATACTAGCGCGAACCTTAATTTTTAAGAACCCACTGATTCCTTGCGCACGTGACAACTTGTAACGCGTCCGACTTCTTTAATGATTAATTGAGATCCATGCTGTTTTTTGCTTCCGTTTTCTTTTCCTTTCATTTTTCTTTTGTCTGCACCTGCTAGCGCTGACCTTGTGCGTCAAAGACGGTGCATTGTTGCTTCTACACTAAGTGAATCAAGACGAGGGGGAAATACCGACAGCGGAGAACAATGAGCGAAGAGGTAGACGAGTGCGAGGATCCGTTTGGAGACAACATTACGTGATCTCACTCCCATTGTATACCCGGGGAGAAAGACAAAAACGGGAAGCGCCATACCGTCGGCGCTAAACATAGCGGCGCAGTGCCTCAGGGCTCTGTTGGAGAACTGAATCAGAGCCGTAATTAAGCGAAGGCAAACAAGCGAGCCACGCGATACCGACGGGGCTTCCCGGGAATCTTGCCGACCGTCTTTACGAGCGAACGAAAGTTCTCTATCACTCAATAAAAGAAAAAAAAATTAAAGGGGCCATGACACGGTCACCCAACTATTTGTAGTTTTCAGCGAAAACTAGAAGTAGAGGGTCCATTACGCCTATACAGTTGCGAATAGTCAGCCGTAAAAGGATATTTCAGTGCAAAATAGGCCATAGAACATGCCGACTGTAAATCCCGTCCACCGCCGGCGACCGCCATATTGCCATGGCGCCTGTGACGTCACGTGCAGCAGGGAGCGGTGCCGCCGTCTTCTACCACAGTTTCAGCCGCTGCAAATCGTTCCATTTCAGTGCCAAGCAGAAGAAAGCTCAAATATCTCGATTTCATGCGCAGCTGACGACCGAGCAATATCGTTCGCCGGAATGCAGACGCTCGCACAGCCAGTTGCTTGTTACGTCACGGCTCGCGAGTGCGCCAGTGTTGCTCAACTGTCAGGCCGCTCGCGTGTTTGTAAAAAATATTCAATAAGAAATTAAGTACTCGACCAAATGCGCTAGAATTTGGCCTGCTTATTTGTGAATGCTTAAGGATTAGCCCACATTATGATCGAAAATTGGGTGTCATGGCCCCTTTAAGGAACCTTCGCCCTAGTGGTGCCAAGCCTGAAGGAAGTGCAGGGCTGGGCATCCTTCTTTGTTTCTCTTCGGTTTTCTCTTTCTTTCCTCCTCTCTTTTGTTTCTTGTCCTATTTTCCCGTTTTTTCTGTGTTTTCTCTTTATTGCTATTTTTCTTCCTATTTCTTTCCCTTTCTTTCTATCTCTATTTCTCGCTTGCTTCCTCTTTTCCAATTTATATACGTGGTTTCTGCTGTCGCGTTTCTTTAGCCATAGAAGTAATGTCCGCGCTTAAAGGGGGTACTGACACAAAATTTCGCGGCCGAGACAGCCTGCGGGTTCGATTCCCGTGAACATGTGTATATCATCTGAAAAATATCAACAGCGAATATACCTTGGAAGGTATTTTAAATACTTGCATGCCAGGCTCATGGTGCGCTTGCGTCCAGTTCGCTAGCTTAATATACACCAAAATTGGTATTGCGCGACGTGACTGTATGACGAACATAAATGACAGGTCTTAACGTGTAAATCATGACATGCATATTATGTACAGCATGACTTGCTCCTTCCTGGCTGCTTCGCATGACATCGATTCCCACAGTGCGTGGGATCTGCCGTTTTTTTTTATCCCAGCCTCCCTAATCTCCATGATGAAAAATAGACCTATTATTATTATTATTATTATTATTATTATTATTATTATTATTATTATTATTATTATTATTATTACCTGGACGCTGTTAGGAAATTGCACTGTCCCATCCGCATTTTATTTTGGCGTGTTTTCCCGCTTACCAATCGTATTCTCGCAGCCGCTGCGGGGATTTTCGTATTGTGACTGAGCAATTTGCTAATAAGAGAAAAATTGTTTTTCTTTTTAGTCTCCCTTTCAGCTCCTTAGATCGGAAGTGTTATATAAAATACATCTTTTAAGCGCACGCTGCTTTTGCATTCCTTCGTCCTATAGACCCTTCTCATAATCCGCAAGTGCGCTTCCCTGTGCTGCATATTCGCCCTACTAATGGCGGCACCTGTCGTCCTTCAAGTGGAGAAGAGGTCCTAGTGGAACGTGCCACGGCTTTTCTATCATGCTTGTTTATATCAAGGGAGCCCAGCGAACGCTTTCTGCGCCATAGGGCAAGCAAACTGCGCTTGAACACGCTGTTTGCAGCAAGTGACCAGCTGCCAATAGTAGGACAAACTGCGTTGCAGCAAAGCTAGCTTTACAATTATGAAAGGGGTCTGTATGGTCGGTCGACTGCCCAAGTCAAGAAACGCGGCTATATAGTGTGCGCGCATCAATGCACCCTAAATGCGTCCGGGCCTGTGGGACCCCCTGCGTCGCTGTTCTTGTTTCCATTCCCATAACGGTGCAAGGAGCGCCGTACACGTCACCGCCGTGCAGGGCAGCCGAGGCTTTCTTTGCTCTGACGTAATCGCCGCTCTCCATTCCCCCCTCCCCTTGTGCGCCACAATAGCTCTCTCGGCGCGCAGTGCGGCGACCGTGACCCTCTGCAGTGCTGCGGTCTCTCAAGCACTGTCGCCTCCTCTTTGCTCGTGTTACATAGCAGCGTCACGAGAAAGGCACTGCTGCGCCAAATGGAACGTCGGGAGTGAGAGGCTGACCTCCTTGTATATACCTGCGCTGTGTTCTCCACCTTTTTGTTTTGTTTGGCGCTTTCATTCAGGACGTCCCGTTTATCTGCGCTCTCATCTCTGAGCCGCTTTGGGGTCCTGAGCGAGTGAGGGCGCTCGCTATAGACTGCGTGGACATAGTGGACCGTATTTCAGCTCTGTGGGATGGATTAGAACACTAGTAGTCAATGGCGTAGCCAGGGGGTGCGTGATTTCGGGGGGGGGGGGGGGGGTTCAAATGCACCTCCCCACCCTCATTCACTGGCAATTTAAATTTTGTACATGCATATATACGCTTCATACAAACACATGCACAAAAATACGTAAATGGTGGTCGGACCCCTTCCCCCCTCGCCCGAAAAATATCTCTGGCTACGCCCGTTGTAGTAGTAGTAGCAGTAATAGTGAATGGATTTTACTTTTAGGAATGAAAAATGGCAGCAGCCATGTCTGTCGAGCCATTCCTTGACAATAACCGTCGATTTTCTTTTCCTCCTTTTTTTTCCTTTCTTTTTTTTGCTGGTGCGCTAGTGTCTGCGGAAGCCGAACAACCGCGGTATTCGTTCTTCTTAAATTGCAAATTGGTACCGACACCTTGTGAACATGTGCATTCCTGACACCCTATAAGCATATATGCGTTCAAGGGCTACTAATTGTAATTGTAGTGTAGTAATTATGGCCTAAATTGAGATGAGCTAAAGTGGAAGAAAAATCACCCTTTCCGTCGGTGACTTCGCAATGCAGCTTCAAACGCGGCATTCTGTATCGTGTCCGTTTGTCGGTATCAATACGAACGATCCCAAAAGTCACATGATCACAGATGACTCCATCACAACGTCACTGATCGTCAATATTCGTAAAGTAATGATTTGTGACGTCTTCATGATTCGAACGCTTGGCTTACTTTCAGTGTGATCGCGAGCGGGCCCGCAGAAACGTGGCGCCCTCCCGCGGCGGCCGCGGTAACCATGCAGCTCACCATGCTGAAATCAGCCAATGGTCGTGAAATTGGGTGTATGGCCCGGTCGTTTGGGTTTATGACATCATTTGTAGAGAGAAGAGAGAACGATTTCCCGCTGACGTTGAGGAACAATTGTAAATTCCAGGCCGCGTGCTGCGGTATAATGTTTGGCTCTTGTCTTCTCAAGAGCCTTGACTACCGATCGGCAGCGTTTTCTGACCACGCTGAAAAAGTATTGCAGGGCCCCTTTAAGTGACAGGCGGGCTTCACCATTTCTCTCTCGCTCTCAGTGTGTAGGTCTCACCATAGGCGTGCGCACGGGGGGGGGGGGGGGGGGCAGGGGGCGAGAAGGGGGGGCGCAAAGTCAGCCCCATACATTGACATAATAGGGAGGGGGGGCGCCCCCCCCCCCCCCCTGAAGGGGAACCCTGCGCACGCTTATGCGTCTCACTAGACATTGCCATGACTAGCGTCAGCCCTGTGTTCCTGTCTGTCCTTGTGTCGTTTTGCGCTGCCATGTTTCTTCAGGTTGTCACGTACAGTCGGCCCCAAAAGATTACGGACCACGCGAGCGCGTGGCCAAGAGCCTTTCCGCGACATTTCCGCTTCGTTAGCGGCGATCGACAGCAGCGCTATGCTCAAGACGCATCTGTCCCTTAGTCGATGGCCTGGCTATTATGTTATATCACTGGGTACAAATATTTTACAGCTCTTTTTAACGCGACGCGCTGTTCGGCCCCCAGCCGTATAGATGTGCTTCTGTCTCGAGAGCAGTCTATCAGCGAAACTGTTATCAGTCGCAACCTTTCTCATAAAGTGATATCTACCCAAGGTACACCGTTCGAATGACTCCGTGATAGCTTTGATTCTGTTATCAATGTATAATAGTGACGCTCATCTTACCGCAGATAAGAGCTTTGCGGGTAAACGACGAACTAACGATGTTCTACGCGACATTATGAAATTGATGTACCGGTGAAAAAACAAGAAGACTCGTTTCCGGCCCAGCACTGTGGTCGACGGTAGGTGCGCCACCTACCGTCGACCACAGGGACTTCAGTTTGGCTCGCGCTCGCGTGGTCCGTAAACTTTTGCGGTTCACTGTACTTTTGATACACCGATATTTTATGGTATTCACAGCGACTATGCTAGGATCCCGCACATGCATGTAGTACATTCTCATTTACCCCGCTATTCATTTTACGCACCATCACTTGTTGCTTAACGTGGGCCATATCGGTCTATGTACAAAGAAGCGTCTCCTTCTCTGCCTCACCCACACGCCAACAGTTTCCTGGCATTCCGGGGCCATTACTGGGCCTCCTGGCATAAAACACCGCATATCTGTCTTTCCCGCCCTCCCTTCCCCGCCGTGTTGCTTTGAGCCCTTCTCTCTCTCTCTCTTTTGCCTCTTTGTTCTACTGCCGTCCGTAACAGCGCGCGTGAACATTTATTATACGTTGCACTCCGGAGCCCACTCCACGAGCATCGTGGCTGCGCAGTCTTTCCCACTCGCGTCTCTTTCTTTGTTTTTGCCATTTTCTGAGCGTAGTTCCGAAGATAGAGCGAGGATGCACCTTTTATGACGCGCGTGAGTGCGCCGCGCTCTTCATTCAACGGAGCACAACCATTTTCCGGTGGGGGGTCTGTTTTTTTTTTTTTTTTACTCTTTACGGCCCCGCGTAATACTCGTTCCTTTACGTTAAACTTTTCTGATATTATTTTTTTTTCTCTTCCCACACCAACTGCAGAGTCCCGTTCCTCTTGTGTAGCATAGTGAGTTCGCCCCCCCTCTTCGTAACAGCCGTGGCGACCCCGTTTGCCCGCTTCCGAAGCTGTTTTTCGCGGCTGGCTTCCGCCGCGGGAGGCAGATTCACGCACCACTTTAACCAACGGGCTCTTTTTTTGAGCGGGACGCTCTCTTTGTACCGCTGAGGAGATCGGCAAAGATCGTGATTTAAAGGGGAAAAAAAAAGGCAGAGGGATACTAGAGTACCGAGCGTACAAGCGCACGAGACGCGTATGTAGCTATGTGCCCCAAAACAAGCAAAAAAAAAAAAAAAAAAAAAAAAAAAAAAAAAAAGTAAACGTTGAAGGAGGTATGTGGGAGACCATACGCTATTCTGTCCCCGTATTTCTGTAATGCATGTGTGCGAGCGAGCTTCTTGCGCCTGGTCGTTTTTTGTTTGTCTGTGTGCGGGGCCTTGTCTCCCATCGTATGCTGATCGCTGACGCCGTCCACCTGCCTTTAACCTATATTTGTCGTCTTTCTTTCTTTCTTTCCTTCTTTCTTTCTTTCTTTCTTTCTTTCTTTCTTTCTTTCTTTCTTTCTTTCTTTCTTTCTTTCTTTCTTTCTTTCTTTCTTTCTTTCTTTCTTTCTTTCTTTCTTTAAATCGAAGGAAGGAAGTAGATAGAGGCCTTTTGCGAATGGAGTGCATGGGTAAAATAGCGCTTTGCAGGCGTGTTTCGCTGCTCTCTGGGTGTATACCGCTACTTCCGTTTTCCCACAGGAAATTCAGTGCCTAACCCGAGGTGGGAACGACAGAAAGAAAGAAAGACGCCAATTTAATGAGGAGGAGAAGAAGACCGATGGTGCATATTCGTGTGAACTTCAGTGTTGTATACACTCCTATCGAGAAGTTTAAGGCCGCGAATAGAATTACGCGGCGCATCGTTGTACGCCGTTTTTCGCGCTTCGCGTGAGCTTGAGATGTCTGGCGCCATTCACGGGTAAACTACGTGAGCGGATATAGATATTCCGACCAACTGAGTCTCGTGTGGAGCGCGATGCCGACCTCGGGAAAAGCGGTGACGCTCCCATAGGTTTGGGTGGTGGTGTGGTGGCGAAGAACTTTTATTTGGACTATATACAAGTGAGAGATAGGGGCGGCCGTAAAGGCCGACCCTGTACAAACTCTAGGAGGAGTCCCTAGTCCGGGGCCCTTGTGGCTTCCGTGGCCACTAGGGCGAGTGCTGGAGCACACCCTCAGTGCCGCTTACGGCTCGAGGGCGCTCGTTCTTAGGCCTAACGGGCCGGTGCTCTTGGTCATGGATGACCTGCGCATGTCTAAAATTGTCGGACGACAGGGACGTCTTCGCATGAAATGAGACGCAACAGCTGCAGATTGCGGAAGTAGATGTCATGCAATAGCGCGCCAAGCAGTTGTTTGTGCGCATGTTTCGTGTTGGTTTCATATTGATCGTCCCAGAGAAAGAGGGAGAGAGAGGAATGCAGCGAGGGTAACTAAGTTTCGGAGGAGTTGGCTACCCTACACGTGGGTGATAGAAAAGATAAAGAAGAACAGCCTTACCGTATGTACGTATATGCAGCATCTGCGGGCTGCAGCAGCGGTTGGGCACCGACCGTGTACAGCCTGCCTTTGATGCAACTGTTATACATGTCCCTGAAAAGCTGTGCGTAAAACGAATTCTTGACTCATAGCGATTTTCGGCGTTTTTTTTTTTAATTCTATGGAATTACTGGGCACTCGATAACTGAACTTCGGTTTCTTGTAGTTGCTAACATTCACGTTTCACTTTTTAATGCAACACGCTTGATTGAATAAGGTACGGTGGTTATTCTGTAGAGACGGAATTTTCGCGTTTTAGTCACGCTTGATTAGGCGAATTCGATTTGATGAATTTTTCGAAACTAAACAAAAGCTGCGCGAGGCCACAGAAGCGCAGAAGGAGGCATCAAGCTCGCCAAGAATACTTGCATTCGTAAGACATGCGCAGAAGCTATCGCTTTCGTATAGGTCGAAACATACTTGTTTGTGGATAAAAAATTTAAAGAAAGACTTTAAAAAAAATGAAATAAAAGGTGCGCTTGACGCCGAATGACTCTGAATTTTAAACGATGCCTCGCGCGAGCGATAATCGTGTCTGCGCGTGGTCACATGGCTGCGCTGTTATTGTAATCGTGTTGGTTCATTGCCAGCAGGACCGTTGCCAGAGCATTTGGCTGTTTACTCAAAAGGGCCTCGAACCACTTCCCGAGTTTGACGAGGAAAAAAAAAAAAACGCGGATAAAATACCCATCTGTGAACAATTTTTGTGGCCTTTCGGAGCGCGGGGTGTTTACAAACTTCTAGGGCAAATGTCGACCTCTTCCTAGACATTTCTTTTTTCTTCGAGTATCGATCTTACCTTACCGATGATTGTGCTCCCTCATGCATGATAACCCAGCCCAACGAACTCGTATATTGCTGGAATGAATGGGCAACACGAACCTCAAGGATAGAAGTGCATTCATTATGGCATGTCTTTATTTATATATATGAAAAACAAAAGTTTCCAAGAACTCGTTGTCCTTCTAATCATCATCATAGTCATCATCATCGTCATGAACAACAACAACGACAACAACGAAGGCGATGATAACAGCAGCAACAAGAACAACAACAATTTGTAAAATGTACGTCGCAGCTGAGAATATCATCTCGAACTCTTTACTCAAAAACGGAAACAATTAGAATGACTGTTAACGAACCAACCGTCCCACCTATGAACCTTTGTGAACCATTGTGAATTAGAAAGCCGTTCACCCAGGTCATCTCGTGCCATGTAGCAATGACACTTTGTCTATATGCCGGAATATGGTATTGCACTCATTGCACTACATCTGGGTGCATTATTCGGATGCAACTTTTGATGGAAGGTTGTGCCGTGAGCCCTCTTATAATTACCGTATGCTCTCACGTAGGCGTAGCTCTCTTTCTCGCTCTCTTTTTTTGTGACGAGTTACGTCTTTCCACGGTGCCGGCCCATCTGGTCTATTTTACGCCTTCTAATACGAAATGCACCGTAATCTGGCGTACATCGATGTAAACACACGTTACCCCAAAGGGGATGCTGTGGTTTTTCATAATTAATTAATGATTAATTAATTACGAATAATTCATGCACACCACACAACATAGTACTAGTATTTGCTATCACTGCCCCTGCTGATTACACTTCATTAGCCAGCGCACTCATGGATTAAGTAATTTTCCGTGCGAGCTATGGCGTTGGACATCCCCGATACTTTCAATCCGTTAAAAAAAATTGCCTGGAATTGGTCTGTTGGAATATACGCCGTTACTAACATACACAAGGACTGCAATTTCGTTTCTTCAATTGTGGTTCTCGGTTAGATTCTAATTTCTGAAAAATTTTGGACTGTTACGTCCCAAAATCACGATATGCTTATGAGAGACGCCGTAGCGGGGAAACCCGGGAATTTCGACCACCCGGGTTTCTTTAACGTGCGCCTAAACCTGTAAGCACACTGGCCTCCAGCATTTCGCCTCCGCCGAAATGCGGCCAATGCGGCCGGGATTCGATCCCGCGACCTTCGTGTCAGCGGTCATGCACCGAGCGGCTGCTGGGGCTGCCACGTTTCGGGCGTGGCCAGAGTTGCCAGTACAGCAAATAATAAGCGGACTTGGGCTTCTTTTTTCGCCCAGTCGATTGTAGAGATTTCCAGTCGGTATTCGCGTTTTCGGGGCTTGTTTAGCAAATATAGTTCCATGAGACTGTTTGGCGTAGCGCACACCCACAAGGACAAAGAAGGACACACACACACACACACACACGTAGCACTGTGTGTGTGTGTGTGTCCTTCTTTGTCCTTGTGGGTGTGCGCTACGCCAAACAGTCTCATGGATCATAACCAACTAGCCCAACAACGCGCCTTGAGCAAATATAGTTATATTAGTGGTCATCACGTCCACCAAATAGCGCGTTCCTCGTTCACTAATAGCGCGTTTGTCGATGACTTTGAGTAAGTGAGTGTTGAAGTCAAACATCCGTTGCGGAAATCAACAAGTTACGTTAATCATGCTCTGGCAAACGTGCATTTAACCGAGTGGATACTATACCCTGGAGACAACGTTAAGAAGTAAATAATGTGCTTTCGTTCATAGTTGCGCATGTTCTCGCTGTACAAAATCATTAGTGATTTTTCAACTGCCTTTTGTATTTGAGTGTCATTTTTTATTCTAATTAAAATAATTTTCAGGAATGGGATAATTCAATAAATTTCCGCTTCTTTTGGGCGTCTTCGACGCCGCTTTTTTTTTTTTTGGGGGGGGGGGGGGGGGGGGTCTTCTTTTGTGATTATTATTTGCTTGTTAGCTCGGTAGCATCTGACAACTGTGGGTGTGTCTCTGAAAGGGTGCGGCTCGTACACGAAGCCATACAGTAGTGCTGCTGCGTATTTCTTTCCGCGCCGGTTTCCTCTACGGGTTTCTTTCATAACCGCTTATAGGAAGTGAGGCTGCTGGTTTAGTTTATTACGTCACCAGGAGGCCAACTTCCGCTTTGCGCGCCGAAGCACTCCAACTTCCGCCATTTCATGTGGCGCCCCGTAGTGCCAGCACCCGGACACAAAAACCGACCACGTATTGTTTATTACATGTAGGCGCCGCAGCCGTAACATTCACTACAGTTGAGGAGACGATCCGCCGGAGACCACCCCGCGTACACGGTTGCGTGAGTTCTGTCTTTTGAATACAACTCGTCTCCTCCGTGTCCTTTTTTTTGTCTTTTCCGCTGGGAATGAACGGCTTCTTCTGAAAAGGCGGAAACCGCTGCGGCGGGCAGCTGCCACACACACACACACATAATGCCGGGTCACGGAGCCATGACTTCTTTTCCTCCGGTGCGCATGCGCGCGGGCGCGTTCAATTACGGGGTCCCCATTGTCTCGAGGACGCGGAAGCCGGTTGGAAAAATAAAAATAAATATAAATAAAGAAGGGGGGGGTCGTTAAGGGGCGAGGGTATGCTCGTTCCGCAATAAGTAGAGGCTCTGCCCCCCCCCCCCGGCTTATGTGAAGTTGTGTCGTCGGCTGAAAGAGAGAGAGAGAGAGATAGAAAAGTGAGCTTAAGTGAATAACCGCTTTACGGAAATTGGCAATCAACTGCAGCGTAATGGCACGTTCCGTATTGAAAAGGAAAAAGAAGGAATTATTGGCAGTGTAAGGAAGGCAGAAAGAGGGGGAGATTGCGGTCAAACGTGAGGCTCCACAATTCACCTGCCTGATGTATATGTCTGAAAAATGAACAGGCAGCTGTATTCAAATTGATATAACTAATAATATATGGGGCCTCACGTGCTAAAACCACAATATCATTATGAAGCACGCCGTAGGAGACAGCTCCGGAAATTTTAACCATCTGATGTTCCTTAATCCTTTGAGGGTCTACATTTTTTTTTTTTCATTGCTGATTTAAATACTTCAGGTGAACCTGTCCGCCTCGGTGGAACAGTGGCTATGATGCTCGGCTGCTGACCCAATGGTCGTGGGTTCGATCCCGGCCGCGGCGGTCGCATTTCGATGGAGGCGAAAAGGTAGAGGCCCGTGTACTGTGCGATGTCAGTGCACGTTAAAGAACACCAGATGGTCAAAATTTCCGGAGCCCTCCACTACGGCGTCTCTCATAATCATCTAGTGGTTTTGGGACGTAAAACCCCAGATATTATTATTATTATTCAGGTGAACCTATTTCAGAAAAGTTGCATTTTTTAAAGGGTGACCATAAAGTGACCAAAAGATCGTTTCTGTTCTTACGTACGCATCGTTTATCCATGGGTAGCAGCAAGATAAATTCTAAAAGAAAGCCTAGATGACTGTTAGAAGGTTATCCCTTGCAATAAACGTCTGTGTAGTCCACAGACGTACAAAAATAAGTCCACGAAGCGGCGTCAAGTGGGAACACGGCGGAAGAAGAGTCACCTTTGATCAGGTCAGCGTCGTTTCGCCACGCACACGTTTGAGATATCGCTCGCTCATCAGCATTTGAGTCTGCACTCGTAAGTAGCCCATCGTATGACGGGCTGACATCCAATGAATCAGATTCTGATTCGGCAGTCCAACGGCGATTCCTACGAATCGGCGCTAGTCTCGCTTGCAGCAGAGAAACTGTCGTGCACTTCCATAGCGCTAGCGAACTTCGGACGCAAGCGCATTGAAGAAAAACCGTAATAATAATATGTGGGTTTTTACGTCCCAAAACCACGATATCATTATGAGGGATGCCTTAGTGGAAGGCTTCGCAAATTTTTATCATCTGGTGTTCTTTAACGTGCACCGACATCGCACAGTACACGGGCTTCTACCATATCGCCTCCATCAAAATGCGACCGCCACGGCCGGGATCGAACCTGTGACCGTCGGGTCAGCAGCTGAGCACCCTAGCCGTTGATCCACCGAGGCGGACTGAAGAAAACCGTGTGGTTGTGCGCGCGTCCGGAAAGCAAAAACAAGCAAGGAAGCTATAACAATCCTTCGTGTTATCGTCAACGAGACGGAAGCTGCTTTTGCGAGTCCCCAAAACAGGAAACGCAGCCACAGCGGCATCGTTTGTGCCAGTCAGCGCCTGCACGGAAACCGGCGTAATCGTGCCCCGAGGAGCAATAAACGAGACAGCAACAAAATGGTCACCCTTTGAGAGATTCTAAACTAGACAGCCATCAGTTCTGCGGGTTCGAGAAGCGGGAACGAGCCGAAAGACGAAACAAGCCGGCACAAGAAAACAATTCCATGTATTTCCGCAACGTGGCAGCGCATTCGAAGAGAAACAATCGAAAAAAGGCGCGCTTTTTAAACATACAAGCAATAACGTACATGTACGTCATTGACCATCTTTCAGGTGCTCACGGAGGACGTACATGTACGTCATTGACTCTGAGAGTGTTAACGTGCGCTGACGTCGCACAGTACACGAGCGTCTGTAGTACTTCGCCTCTATGGAAATGTGACCGCCGCATTTCTGTAAAGGCGCAAATGCGAACCCGTGACCTTCGGGTCAGCAGTTGAGAACGTAACCACAGTACCACCGCGGTTACCTTTAATGAAGGGATATGTACATATGCTTGCATTAAATTATGACATTTTACGTGCCGAAACCACGATGTCATTATGAGACACGCTTGTAGAGGACGACTTCAGATTAATGTGAACCTGAGGGCGTTATTTAACGTGCAGCTAAATCTGAGCCCACGGGCGTTCTTTCATTTAGCCCACATCGAAACGCGGCTGTCGCGGCCGGAGATCGGTCATCGAATACGCGCCGTCTCTTTCAGCGTCACATCATAGTAGCTGAGCCACCACGGCAGCTCAAGATGGTGTTTTGAGAGAAAACTTTGTCAACCTGAAACGATTGAACGTTCCTTTTTCATTCCTTAAGCAAATCATTTAAGGATGAACGTCACTTCAGGACAGACGTAGAATAATTGCCTACTGCCAATTCGCTCGGCCCTGCTGTAGGAAATGTTCATGTTTCCTCTATACGGCTATAGCCGGTACGTGTCTGATGCTTTAGACGCGGGAGTAAAACTTATTGGAGCGATAATTGGTGCTTTAGGTGATGTAAGTTACTGATGGAAGCAGACTGCTTCTAGAGGCCCTATACATTCAATACTTCGTGCACTTGACATCACACAGAACGCGGCCCTATAGCGTTTCGCCTCCGTCGAAAAAGCTTTAGCTTACCAAAAATAGAAAATAAAAAGGAAAAAAAAATCGTCAAAGTTAATCCAGAGCCCCCCCACTACGGCTTCTCTCATAGCTCAAGCTGATTTAGACGTTAAACCTCATAAAACAACCAATCTAAAGAGTTCACCCGTAGCGTGGGTTGTCGCGCATAGCGGTAGTGGCCCTTCTTAACTTGCCAGTGCTGAAAAAAAAAAAAAAAGCAAGAAGGAAAAGGGAAGTTTTATTTATCCCTTTGCGGGATGCATTATGACCGACCGCCTATAAATGCGTGAAAATTTGCATAATTTGGTCTCGAGGTTCTGCAGACCTAACTTAAAGGGGTACTGACAAGAAAATTTTCAGCTGCTGTTTTCTTGTGTCAAATGAAAAGCCAAGCGCTCAAGAGGCTAGAAAATGTACTGCAAAGTGTGAGTGCACCCTGAAAAAGTAATTGCAGTGTGCTCTTAAAAGCTAGTTTCAATTCCTACTGTACCCTAACGTCACAACGCGGTGTGGCATTCTCGTCAAGTGCTCGTGCAAGATATCGTGACGTTTTCACGGCCGCTCGGCGCCGTCGCTCCGTTGGTGACGCAGAAGCGGCCATTTTGCAAGTTTTAGTGCCTGACGTCATCACAATTAGCCAGACTGCTGCGTGAAGTCACCAGAATTCGTGCTGTAGTCTGCCGTCAAGCTAGTGTCGATGTCATTAGGTGTGGCACGAGAAAATTGACTTTAGTATCAAAATAAAATATCTTGCCAGCATTTGCTGAGCCTCACACTTGCTCAGAGCCGCCTCTGTATACAGGAGATTTGTATGGCAGGGTAAACACATCTCCAAAAATGGTGTACCCCTTTAAAGCACGTGGTGGAAGTAGAATAAATTACAGTGCATTTTACTGCGGTTAACTGTAGTTACAACGTAAATAATTATCTAATTATTGTTCAGTCACACATGCTCTGAATGTACCAAATTTAACGACCCACTCCGATTGCTTTGAATAGTTATCTGCTGGCGGGGAACATTTTCGAGATAGTAATGTGACCCACCACGGTGGTCTTTGTTGGTGTTTAACGTCCCAAAACCACGATATGATTATGAGATGCGCCGTAGTGGAGTTCTCTGGAAATGTCGACCACCTGGGGTTCTTTAACGTGCACCTAAATCTAAGCATACGGGCCTCCAATGTTTTGGCCTCCATCGAAAATTCGGCCGCCACGGCCGGGATTCGATCCCGCGACCTGCGGGTCAACAGTCGAGCACCATAGCCACTAGACCACCGTGGCGGTTATTGAAGGAAGTTCGAAGGACATTTCGTCACAGACCTTGGTTTCTGCGGCTATAATAACAATCAGTGTTGAAGAAAGGCGCTCTCCTTTACGCTACTCGGGCTCGACGTGCACGTCGACCGTCCATGTAGTATGTAGGGCGCGGCTTAGAGGACGCTTTCTTGTCCGCCTGACACGTACGTCTCGTCGCGCGTCTCCGGATGAGGTCATTGACCTGCCTTGACACGTACTCTCGTGTAGTGCACCTCTGCGCGCACGTTATCGCGACGGGTGACACGCACGGCCCCTTTCCTGCTCGTCGCCACGAAGCGGGTCCGAATAAGGGCCGGAATTTTATTTATTTATTTATTTATTTATTTATTTATTTATTTATTTATTTATTTATTTATTTATTTATCACTGCTAGACTCATATCTACAGGTGTACCGGAATGACACAGGCAGACATGACTATGACATAATACTAACCATAATATGTATGAATATCTTGAGTTAACAACAAACAGCACAGTATATTGTGAGCTTACCACGGAATTCCCCCCTTCTGCCCCCCCTCCCCTCCTTCCCCTCTTAACTAAAAACATATAGTTGCATAAAAAGCGTGGACGATCGAGCGAAGAAGTTCTAACATTAACCTTTCTTTCTTTTTAATTTTTTTTCTACCCGGTTCGTCTCTTAAGTTGCCTGACATAGCGCGCTGCGACTGCGCTGCTGACCGTGTTTCAGGAAATGAGAGAGAGAATAAAAAAAAAAAAAAAGAGAGAGAATGCAGGACCGACACTTACTGGCATTGTATAAGAGAGACGCATTTCTGCTATGCGAATGTGGAGAGAATGGCTTTCTATACGTAACGTCGAAGATAGACCGTGAATTTCAGTTCTTTCTTTTTTTTTCTCGCGGCGAGGCTTGATTGCATGCAGGGCATAATGTACGTTAAGAATATGTTAGGAAATACGAGCAAATATTCATAAACAAGCTGCACGACTGAAACTTATTCTCACTCATCTGCAGGCGAGCGGGGAGCGATTATTTGAAATGTCGAATACGAATCGAACACTCTGTGGCATTCCGTTGGTAGACGAGTGGAGAATTTAGTCAGAGAAATACCAATCTACGTATAGTCATTACTGTTGAGCTCCTTGAAGCACCAGGTTAATTACCCTTTTTGTTTTTATTTTTTTCTTATTTACAAGTCTCTCAGCTGATTCGTCTTCCAGTTGTCAGATGTAACGCATGTATCACATCGCCTGAATTATGTTGCTTGAACCGAGATGGCTAAAACTTTGAGACCTCTCTGCCACCACACCGTACTTCATAGCAGGCGTGTGGCTTTCAATCAATCAATCAATCAATCAATCAATCAATCAATCAATCAATCAATCAATCAATCAATCAATCAATCAATCAATCAATCAATCAATCAATCAATCAATCAATCAATCAATCAATCAATCAATCAATCAATCAATCAATCAGTCGAATTTTAAGTTAAGCTTGTTGCCGTGCGGAGGGCTTGCCATAAGCAATTGAAACTACTGGGCATAAGAAATGGCAACAGCGCTACAAGCGGCTTCGCGTTCTTCATGGCGCACCGTTGATATTGCTATGCTACGTATCTACATGAAAGATCACGCTTGCTTTCACTGCCTCACGCATACCGCACTATACGACCCTACATACTGCGAATGACATACGCGCCTAATACTCGTGCATCTGCATATTTTTTTTGTCTACCGCGTTTGTAGATACCGACAGGCAGCGCGCACAGGTCGTACGAAAGACTGAAAGCAAGCCGAAAAAAATAATACAGAAGAAAAAGCAAAACAAAACAAGGGGACCTGGTGAGGAGGACCCTGGTTTACACAATGGGTGGGTGAAAGCCGCGTCTTTTTCGCTTAGGCGTGCGTGGTGTTTAGGTGCACGGCGGAGGCGGCTGCTGCATATTGTTGTGCATCTGCATATACGCAAGCGATGCGGTCACTACTTTCGCGTCGGTGACGTCGCCCACTGTCTCGGCTCTGCGTCGGTCGTGTTTCTCGCACTTCGCGAGACGCTTTCGTGTTCAGTGACCGTGCTGTGCTGCCCACGTTGCGCCACACTCCATGGCGTCGAAGCATCGCGAGGGCGAAAGAGAGAGAGAGAAAAAGCACCCACACCTCGGAGGCTTTGCGTCGTTGCATCTGACACCGCTGCTGTGGTCAAGCGGTTAGAGCGTGCGCTTCCAATGCGGGGAGGTACTGGGTTCGATTCCCAGTGTTGCCGGGCACCCATGACTCTCACCCATGTTCTAATGGGGTGAAAGGTGATCAGGCTTGGCGCTCGTTGTTATGGGTATACTCGTTTGTCGGGAAGGTGGCCCCTATTTTCGGCTCTTCTTCCATTCCCCTTGCTTGTCCCCCAACGACGCTGAACCGTGCGTCCTTCCTCTTCTCAAACCACTGCTACTATACTACAAGCGCGGAATCACGGGCGCCGTACCACAAGTCATGTAGTATCTGCGGTATAGGCCAGAGGTCTGCCGAGCGGCCTAGATCTTCTGGGCTAGCGATGTTGGCGTTGCCAAGGACATGCGTGCATGTAGCTATAATACTGTACCTTTGCTGCCGCTTGTTGCGGCAATGATCTCGAGGAAAGGCTTCATTGAATGCGGCAGGCGACGTCCCGTGCGCACGGCAAGGATAGGAACTCCTTGCCGTGTACGTCGCTTGTCCGGGTTGCCCGTGTACTGAAAAAGCGTCAGAATCCACCATATGCGACCGTCGACGACCCGCGACTGCGCATGCGTGCGTGCCGTTTCCCGCGCTTTCGAGTGCTGGTTTTTCAGCGCTTTCTCTCCGCAAGCCGTTGTTGCTGTTGTTGGTGCAAGATCTGATTCCTGGCAGCACTGTGGTGAGAATGAGCAATGCGAAACACTACAGGTAGGCGATGACTGAAGAGGCCGACTCAGGCCGCACTGCTGAGCAAATTGTCCATTTGTAAACTCGCAAATAAACTCGCCCACGTTGCTGTTCTTGTCCTCGTGGTACTAAAATCGTCAAAATGTCCTCTGTCGACGCTGTAGTCGGCCCACTCGAAGGTGTACGACGCCTGCTGCCAGGACAGAGGACGGGTGCAGTTAGCATCTCTCTGCGTCGATTAAAACGGCTCGCAGCGAAGCGGCCGAGTTGGTCGCACTAGCCCTGCAGCAGTGGTGCATGCGGCCACAGATTCTACCGTAACAGAAGTCTGCACCGATTTCCACAGCGCATACCGATGCTTCCTTCAGGGCGTAGCACCAAACATGGTTCCAGACATACATCTAACGAATTTTTCTCTTCGCTTCCCCATCCGGTGACTCTCACTTCTCACGTGGGTACCTGGGCATGAGTATGTCCGTGAGATTGAGCGCGTCAGTGCGCATGTCCGAGCTCCTTCCATCCGGGGCGTAAAGCACGACTCCCTCGGGAGAAACCGAGAGAGATGACCTAAACCTACCATCAGATTAACACGTGTAGTACATTTACCGCCACCTTACCACTCCTTAACCCCGAATCAGAACCTGGTCCGGCGCCACATCCAGACCGAGGCAATTATTATTTCCCCCTATCTGTCACATTTATATCATCAACCACATTGCACAACCTGCCGAGCGCCGGGGGTGGGTCGTTTCCGCTGTGGGGCTGCCCCCTACTCCCCATCCTTCCTTTTCCTCGTGAGAGGCCGTTCTTCGGGTCACTGGCTCGGATGACCAGCTGTGGCTGGTCAAACGGGCCTGCAGGCCTGGAGATGTCGATGAGGTTGTTCCCGGACGTCTACGCGCCCAACCGCAGTTATGTAGATTATTTTCAAAGTATCATCCACCATCCATCCTTCCGTCTGCATGGTTTCATTAAGCGAGAGCGTGACGAGGGAGTAGAAGGGTGCTAATTGAATAAATTTTACCCCGCGCTAGCTGTATTGATATTAATTGTATTATTTTCACTAAACATGGAGACCGTTTTCCATGTTTCCCCAGGACCACAGGTGTGTCTCACAACTGTTTGCTCTGGTCTTGTCTGTGGTCCTGGCAATCGCCAGGCCACCTTGTTAAAGTAGATTGCTGTCCAAGTAAAAAAAAAAAAAAGAACAAAAAAACGAAAACAATGTCTTCGCCCTGAAACAGACGGTGTAAACCTTTTCCCCTCCATTCGTACAACCTTTCGGGGATTCTCGCTTCTTATTTCGCGCTCTACTTAGGACACCAAACGGGGATCTCGCATTTTGTGTCGTCTGACTGTGTACCGTTGGTGCTTTACCGTTCTTACCTGAATCGCGCAAGCACGGCCAGGGATCTCGTGCCGCCCGAGCGAACTCCGTGTACCGTTAATTGGCTAGCACTAGCTTTTCCTTTTGTACAGCCTCTACCAGTCAGTTAACCGTAACTGCATATACCCTTACGATTCGAGGCGCTCAGCTCTAAAGGTGAGCGCACCCTGGCTTCTGTTTCGGTCTCTGTTTGCCCAGTGGCCTCAAAGCGTCTTTTGTCGTACGTGCACTGAGCGCACCCGAGTGATCTTGATGCGCGCGCGCAGTTTCGCTGTAATCACCGACGCGAACGTGATAGCGTGCTCTCCTCCTCTTCATCTCCACGCCTCGCCGCTCGAACGGAATGTATTGTTTGCGAAGCCCTACGGCATCTCTCTCTCCTCCTTTTCTCTCTCTCCACCTTTTCTCTCTCTCTCTCGCGAGTTCTCACCGGAGAGTTTAAAAGGCTCGCGAGCAAGACTGCACTTCGTGCGCACTGGACCGCGCATGCTCCGAAGAGAAAGAGATAAGCAGAGCCTCACTGTGGACCACTTTCTTTCTTTCTTTCTTTCTTTCTTTCTTTCTTTCTTTCTTTCTTTCTTTCTTTCTTTCTTTCTTTCTTTCTTTCTTTCTCAAGGAGGAGTCGTCGGCCCGCTCTAGTACACTCGTACCACACTGCCGCGCTCGCACTTATGTCCATAAGATGCTTATCACTGGCTTCTCGTCCGAATTTTGCCGTCCGAAACGGGAACTATACTATTGCACCGGGCCTCGCCGAAAACGTAGCGGCCCTGCCGCACGGTTGCTCGGTTTTTGTTCTCTCTGGTCACGTTTCTATCTTCGAAATACGCGAAAAAGCGGGTCGAGAGCTTTTTAATTGCTCGTCCGAGGCTGCTGCTGCGAGGATTGTTATCCTTGCACGTTGTTCTCGATGGGCGAGTGTTATTAAAGGTGTATACGTACAGCTGCTGGCAGATTCCGGTGTCTTTTCTTTTTTTTTCTTCGAGTGCGTTCTGTAGCAGAGGCCGGGCGAGAAATCGCTCCAGCTGAGCATGCAAGGGCGCCCATGTAGAATCGGTGGTACGACCGTATGTGGATCGGGAAAATAATCGTTTCACGCCTGGCTGCTCTAAACGTGCCGTGCGCACATTGCCGACTGAGGGGAGTGTACACTTTTCATTCCACCATGCGTGGCTACGCTGCGGAAGGCTCCCCTTGTTTTCGACAGGGCCACCACTGCTTACAGTGTGTTGTACGGCATGTCGTCGCGTACTCTCTCTCTCTTTCTATTAATATAAATACAGATATATATTTACACGAAGTGTCCGAAACGGGCAATTTCCTCCCAGAAAATAATGCTTGCGAAGCAGTGAATCTCTATTTAATGGGCTCGTTCGTCATTGCCTCTTCCAGCGCGAAAAAGAATGGACCTGGAGAACCGGGGTTTCAAGGTCACCGTTGAAGTTGTTTACAGGCGCGCACACACGCGCATGCGCGCGCACACACACACACACACACACACCCATTCAGTTACTATGGGTCAGACGGTAAACGCCGAGTAGTACAGGAGTGTTCTGGACACAACCACATTATTGGAACAGACATTTCGGCCAGGACGACGTTAATTGTTGCCTTTAAACTGTAGTGGGCTAGTCGTGATGTATGTTGAATGAAAATGAATTTAAGGGGACGAAAAATCACCCTTTCCGTCGATCTCTCCGAAGCAAAGTGTGGGTACTGATCCCTCCGGAGGGATCCGAACCCGCAACCTTCGAATTGCGCGTCCGATGTTCTACCAATTGAGCCACGACAGAAGGCGCTTCCCGGTTCACTTCGTTTTGTACTTCTGTGCATCTAATTCCCGGGAGTGTTGGCCAGCGGCGGTTGTAGCCCAGGCGGTGAGCGTGGAACACTCCTTTTGCCAGAGGGCATCACGTGGCACGATGCCGAGGCCGCAGCTGGCCAATAAATGATCCAGTGCTAACATTTAAGTCTGCCGTAGCGAGGCCCTCGCTCTGAGAGACTCGTGAGAGAACACATCTCACGAAAAACGCGCGAATTTATGGAAAATTGCAAACTTCACCACTATAACGCGAGGGCTCACGTTGCGAGCACCGCAGTCGAATTTCCTTATCGGAAAAAAAATTGGGGGACCCTTAAGCTTCGCCTTTAAGAGTTGAACGCGATAGCGATATCCCGTCCCTACTGCGTACTGCAATCACTTAGTGCATACTATGTAATGGGTAGTATGGTTTAAACCAGGAGAAATTATGCGCGGCAAATGTGGGAAATGTTTTCGAACTTGCTATGCACCCACTACGTGGTGTTAAGGGAATACGCGCAGTAAGGTGTGTGCCGTTTGTAATGGGTGGCTGGCTTTAAACTATGGAATCGTTATGATAGTCACATATTCTGACGCCCGATGGCAATTTACGCTTGTACCACACAATATTCCTGGGATATTACATGTTATATTGCGACGCCTACATAAAGGACGCTTGCGTTTGCGAAGCATGGAAGTTATTTTCACTGCATTTCCAAGCAGAGGAAGTTCTTTCACAGTATATCCAAGCAGAGGCATGGCTGTGTGGTAGAACACCTGCTTGCCACGCAGACGACCCGGGTTCGATCCTCATAATTATTTATTTTATTTGCATCTTTCTCGATTTTTCGGTCACGGACAAGATGATGATTTTTCGCTCACAACCAACGACGCCGACGCCGACACCGACGCCGACGCCGGAATTTCTGCGAAACGAGCTCTTTAACGCTATCGCGTTAAAAACATCTCAACAATTTCTCGTCTACCTTAGTCCAGACCTGGCCACTTGAAACTTTTTTTTTTTGTACTCCAAGGCAAAAACCGAACTGACGGGCTGTCATTTTGATAGGGCCCAGAATGGTATGTAGTCAAGGCTTGGAGACAGTTTTCAAGCGGATTTCGAAAAATAGGGTTCATCCATGCTTTCAGGAATGGCTAGAACGCTGGGACAAGTGCATTGCGATCAGTGTTGAATACCTTGCAAGCGACAAGAGTTTTGATCAGTAATGTTAAAAACAAATCGTTCTTAGAATCAATGTCAGCCTTTATTAAGGCAAAAGCCTTTAATGCCTCGTGCTCACGTCCGTCCGTCCGTCCCTCCGTCCGTGCCCTGGCACGGTGCCAGGTGGCCGCCGGGGCGCGCAAACGGACGCCTGTCGCGTCGGTCGCGCCTCGCGTCGGACTCTACAGCGCTCGCGCTTTGCTTGCGGTGTAGCTGGGCCCAGCGCGTCCAATCATGCAAGAAGGGAGAGTAGTCGTCTTCTTGTCTTGTGTCCCGTCCTTTTTTGCGCTCAAATCTTTTCCACAATGAACCAACGCGCCCAACAAAGCATTCTATTAAGAAGGGAGACGCGCGTATCGCGTTCCATTCTGCCCGACCTCGTCTCAGTGGGCCCAGGCTTTCGGGGAACACACCTTGGAATTTACAAAGTGTCCTTCAATTTTTGAACAACCCTTGCACGATATATGCAGTTAAAACCCGATTTAACGAAGTCATGTGCGTGCTCGAATTACTTCGTTATATCGGGAAGTTCGTAAAATCGAGAGATCAATTTTTTTTCGGTATTTAGAAATTTACTATTTTAGTGTAGTGACCATAGCTCGGCACACTCACTCATGAGTGCACTCAACTCACACTCACTCACACTCATTTGAACGTGGTGAGTTGAGTATGAGTGAGTACTCATGAGTGTGAGTGGACGTGAGTGTGAACGTGAGTGAGTACTCATGAGTGTGAGTGGAGGTGAGTGTGAACGTGAGTGAGTACTCATGAGTGTGAGTGGACGTGAGTGTGAACGTGAGTGAGTGCGAAGGCTGAAAAAATTGTGGTGAGTGAGTTTGAGTGAGTACTCCCTTAAAGTGCCGACCTATGGTAGTGACACCCAAAAGCTATCGCTGCATTTTATTTGCCGCTAAATCCGCCGCGGTGGTGTATCGGTTACGGTGCTCGGCTGCCCGAAGGTCGCGTGTTCGATCCCATCCATGGCGGTCGCATATCGATGGAGGCGAAATGCAGGAGGCCCTTGTATACTATGCGATGTCAGTGCGCGTGGAAGAACACCAGATGGTCGGAATTATCCGGCAGCCCTCCACTACGGCCTGCCTCCTAATCATATCTTGGTTCTGGCTCGTAAAATCCCGACAGTTAATAATAATAATAATAATAATAATAATAATAATAATAATAATAATAATAATAATAATAATAATAATAATAATAATAATAATATTATTATTATTATTATTATTATTATTATTATTATTATTATTATTATTATTATTATTATTATTATTATTATTATTAGCAACAGTAGTAGTAGTAGGAAGAGGAGGAGGCTCTAACCCTTGCCTGCGTGGTGTGGAGAGTCCGCGAGGGCTCTCCACACCACGCAGGCAGGGCCTTCCGCGAGGGCCTTCCGTGTGCGAGCGATGCCGGCCAGGTAGACGATCACGCGAACCCGTGGCAAGAATGCCGAAATGCAAAGGCGGAGAGAACGAATGCGGGCCGAGCAAGAGGCTTGGAAGCGGAGGATCAGGGGCTATCTTTTGCATAAACCATAAGATAGAGCAACTATCGCAGTGTTGCCGTGGGAGCATACACAGGGTCAATAAACCACCGCTACCCATAGCGTCATGTGGTATACGTAAGAGGGCTGCCGACTGTCGAGCCCGTTGTTCCGTGCATGGGCGCGGGGTGCAGCTTCGTGAAAAAGCACGCCATATCCACGAAGTGAATGATGATGAGTGGGCGAAGCTCAATCGTTTTCATCCATGGCAGAAAGATAATGTGTGGTCTGGAACGCGCTTATACTTCATGGTCATCAGCGTCATCGTCATAGTTATCACGTGTAGTGGGTTCATTCCACTATACTGGAACGCGCTTATTCTTCATGGTCATCAGGCGTCATCGTAATCTCTATCACGTGTAGTGGGTACATTCCACTATACTGCGTCATCGTGGGTACATTGTACCTACCTACCTACCTACCTACCTGCCTACCTACCTGCCTACCTGCCTAACACCAGATGGTCGAAATTTCCGAAGCCCTCCACTACGGCGTCTCTCATAATCATATCTTGGTTTTGGGACGTTAAACCCCAGATATTATTACGATACGCGCATGATGTGCGGCATTTGAAGAATGGTAACGCTTGCATCGGCAGTGACGCTTTTTTGCTCATTCAAAACACTTTACGGGAATAAGTTATCGCGTGTAGAATTCCGCTTATCTGTTTATCTCTCCTGATAAGGAAACATTTTCGCGCAGGGCATTCCCGTCCACTACCCCAACAAATGACGGTGTTGTTAATCTAATCAGATCGTTGCTGTCGATGTGGTGCTCTACGAATTGTCGCACGACGCAGTATCTTTGGTTCATAGTTCATCACCCTCATATACGCGCTGGTATTCTGTAGAGGTAATTCATTCTTCGACAGTAGCGTCTAGGTTCGCTAAAAGTAATAAATAATAACTATAAAGAAAATAAATAAATAATGAATAACTGAAAAATACGATTAGAAGTCTCCTACGAATAAACTAAAGTTTTAGTCTATTAGAATCACAGTAGTAACTGACCACTTCAGATAAGAATTAGTCAACTTGGTAAGTCACCTTGGGAAGAATCAGTTCCCTGGGTGTCGCGGTAGAATTAATTTAAATGCAGCAATTACTTTTTTTCTACTCAAGCAACATAAGCGCGCCACCTTAGTACTACTAAAAGTAGTACTAATAGTAAGCCGTAGTAGCAGCGATAGTAATAGCAGTAGTAGTAGTCTAATAGTTGTGGTAGTAGTAATAGTAATAGCAGTAGTAGCAATAGTCATAGTAGTACTATAGTAGTAATAATTATAGTAGTAGTGGTGGTAGTGGTAGCGGTGGTTAGTGATTGTATTAGTAGTTGTTGTAGCAGCAGTAGTAGTAGCATTAGTACTTACCTACCGAACTTTCCTCATATAACTCGCATGAGTGTCTGGCAAATAGGCGAGACCCTGTGTGAGGTGCGCATGTATGCAGCTTGCTTTGACTCGAGCAGCAGATTAGTTGAAATAATTATCCGCACCAAAACTACGAGCTACCGCACCTAAGAAAAAAAAAAAAGATTTGTAAGATTACGATCAATCGAAGCGGAAGAAAAGCGTGCCAACATGCGTAAGGGTGTAAATGTAAAGTATGTTAGAAAGGACTGTAACCACGTTGAAAGAAGTATCCGTATTCTTCAAGCGCTGTACCTTTCGCCTATCAGTTTGAAAGTCGCGCGTTTGCTCTGTGGTTGGTGATGGTTGGTGGTCGCCACGACAGGCGGCGCCACGTGCCTCAGCGCAGCGCGGCGCGTCTGCGTCGTCTGCCAGGATGCGGCATTTTTCCTCCAGGTCAGCGGGCTCGTCGGGCACATGCGGATTTTCATTCACACATTAGGCGCCGAACAGAGGCAGGGGAAAGCAACGTCTCTGGCGTCTATTATTTTTTTTTCTAAATAGATGCATAACATATTCTGCCGTATATGCGAAACAATTTTAATTCAATTCAATTTTATTTACCAGAAAAACAATCTGGAGGGACGCCTGGGCAGAAAGCAGTCGCAGCAGCTTGACAATGGCCCTGGGTCCCTTGCAAGGCAATAGCATACACATGACATATTTGACAAAGTGATTTTTACATCTATAGCATTCATAGGGAACGGCTGTACACATAACACTCACCATACATCATACATATATACATAATGTGTAGCATTGATACTTCAGAAATAAGTTATCAGTTATATCGATAAAAAGTAGTCACGGAGACGTTTATTATTTGATGTGGCTGTGTCACTATAACGGTTGAGCATGGTTGGAATATTGTGAGTCAAAGATTGGAGACTGTATCAAACGAAGAGTTTGAAACGAAGAATTTCTTGACCCACATCTACGAATAGAAAAGCGAATGAATGATTATTTGTGATGTCACAAAAGTGCACCAACAGCTGAGCACGGCCATTCGATTTCCCCATAACACAATGAACGCTCATGCCGAGCTGCTTGTTATCGAAGGTGAGAATTAAACGCAAAAGAAAGAAAAAGAGAAGTAAAAGGTCTTTGTGAATCCGTATGTGAAGTTTCACTCGAAAGCTAAACTCAAGGCTTGAATAGTGCATATCTGGCTGCCGATGTTCCAAGAAAGCAGGTATTTGTAGGTACTGACACAAATCGAGCATTTATATGCACCGTAAACACGGCATCGAAAGTCTTGTCAACGTTCAGTTCATCGTCATATGTGCGAAAGACTGAACATTGGCGGAAAGGACAAAGTGGGCATTTGCCTGATCTCCGCCCTCAAATCATAAGGCTGACCGACCGTCAAATCACGAGCATGCGCATTTTCATCGTTTTAGTATGTGCCAGCGCCGTACTGTGCTCGCATACAGTTCTTCCGTACATTATACTGACTGTCAACGAAACCTTCTCGTGGTATGTATACGTTTTGGATCACGTTTCCCTAACGAGAGAAAAATTACAGAGGCTAAATGTGTACGCTTGTTTCAGCTGAGAGGCAAAACAGTGAACCATCAGCATATCTCGTGCACCACCGATTCTTCTCTTCTGCGTCCGCTTCTCGCGTTTTCGATCGCGGCCACGGCGGTCGCATTTTGACGGAGGCGAAATGTCCGCCGCGGTGGTGTAGCGGTTACGCGATGCTCGGCTGCTGACACGAAGGTCGCGGGTTCGATCCCGACCGCAGTGGTCGCATTTCGATGGAGGCGTAATGGTAGAGGCCCGTGGACTGTGCGATTTCAGTGCACGTTGAAGAACACCAGACGGTCAAAATGTCCGGAGCCCTCCACTACGGCGTCCCTCATAATCATATCGCGATTTTGGTACGTAATGCCCCAAGAGAGAGAGAGAGAAAAAAAAATGAGGAAGGCAGAGAAGTTAACCAGATGCTAGGATCTGGTATGCTACCCTGAACTGGGGTGGGGGGTTGTCAATACCCCAAATATTGCATTATTACAGAATCTTTTAAAAATAGAAAAGCTAGCTTTCCTGCCATGCAGTTTGCCCAACTAATTGCGGCTATTACAGCAGATAGCGTGTTAAAGTGCGGTTTGTTTGCGGGGAAAGTGTAGACTCGGCTCTCTTGATATAAACGCGCATAATAGACAAACCCCGGCACGCGGACCGCGTCTCCACTTGAAGCACGACAGGTGCCGCCATTACTTGAGCGAATATGCAGCGCGGAGAAGCGCACTTGCGATTTGTGAAGAGGGTCCATTATGGAGGCGAAATTCTAGATACCCGAGTGCTGTGCGATGTCAGTGCACGTTAAAAAACACTAAATGGCCAAATTTTTTTTGAAGCCCTTCACTGCGGCGTGCCTCGTAATCGAATCCTGGTTTTGGCACGGAAAACTTCATAAATTGTTATTGTTTCTGCCGCTTCGCAGTGTTCCTCCTACCGGAGGCGTAAATCACAGGGAGGTGCGCGGGTGGGCGTACCGCAGCAACCCTAATTATTGGCTACATTTTCTCTAGCCTAACACTATAGCGCTATAAATTCTCCTTGCTCAAACTTTCTGATTTTTATCACAACGATGACAGATATATCTTGCGTACCTCACTCTCAATGCAGAGTTGGTTCTGCTTGACTCCTGGAAAACCCACGCCTCTGCCTCTTTGCATTGTCTTTTCTTCGAGGTTGATATGTATTCCTCGATAGCCGCTAGAGGTGGTTTGCCTGCACTAGCATACCTGTACACTCCTCACGAAAACTGTCGACACGACAGGTTTGGTGCCTTTAGGTAGGATGTGGCGGCTTGTCTTCCAGCTCGTAAAAGATGACGCACTCCCAGACACTATCAAGCAAAAAAAAAAAAAAAAAAAAAATCTCTTTCACGGTTTCTGCCACTAGTCACTAGTGGCGCTGGCTCCCAGGTTTAAACGTACATAGATAACCAATAAAGTTGACCGAAGAACTACAGCCGCTGTAGCTGAGTTGGCAGAGCATCATCGCATGCGTATAGTACGAAGGTTGTGGGTTTGGTGTCCACCGATGGCGAGTGTTTCGTTTCGTACACTAATTTATTTTCCCTTGACCTCGTCGTAAATACTCTTGAGTTAACTGAGCTACAAGTAACACCCCGTGTGCCGTCTTTGGATCCAGTGTGGGTTGGCCTCGTGTAGCTGTGGCATAGCTTCCTTCGTTCACGACAAGGTTGGCACATCCCATACATCCACAATTCCCGCACATGCCGCGGTAGAAAGTAACTAGCGCAAGCTTGTAACTAATGAATAAACCTGCTTCTTATTTTACAGGCCCTGGTGCAGCTCGTGCAATGCTTGGATCCCGGACAGCGTGGGCTCATATCTTTCAAGGACTTCGCCGCGGGTGTCATGGCGCTGCTCGGCGCCAGCAACGGCCACGCCGTCGGTGAGTACTTGTTCGAATACTGCAGATTTACATGGCGGGGAAGAAAGGTTGACAGTACAGTCATTAGTTACCATGAACTGTATTATAACTCGTATAAAGGTGGCTACAATAAAGAAATAATCTCTGCCATATTTATAATGAAGCATTGTGTAATAAAAGTATAAAACCATTGTGTAATGGTTTTTATAGTTTACAATAAAAATATATTGCTAACTTTATTATTGGGATTGCTTTATTTCATACAGCGTGCAGAGCAGGTGCAGATTGCGTTTTTATTAGCTCTAACAACTTTCAAAAAAAAAAAAAAATTCGTGAGTTCCCTCACACAACAGAGCAGCCTTTCCTGTGTGATTACTAAAGGCCGGATTTTTAGGCGCTAAAAAATCGCATTTTAGGCGCCAAAAACAGGCAGGCAAAACACAGTTTTAGGCCCCCAAAATCGTAAATATAAGCACAATAAATATTTACAAAAACTCAAATTTTCGAAGAAAGACGTGTGCGACCTGTGTCTACGACAGGAAAGCAAACAAATGTTATAGTTTATGGTCGCACGAAGGCGTCAATGGTTTAACTAGCCATGCTATTGTCCGTTTTCCCACACGGTTTCCAGAACACAGTCTCTTCTTTTATTGTCCAGAATTGCTGAGTTAAGTTTCCACCGTCGAATAAACACACTCCTGGGTCTCTTTTTTTTTTTTTCGGCATGGCTGCGAAGGGCAGCCCAGGAGCCAATAGCAAGACCGCTAAAAGGCAAGCAGGGTCCTTTAGCCTCGTATTGGCCGGGTCTAATCGCGCAGGGTCAATTTATCCTCTTTCTGTGAACACCTTAAAGGGCCCCTTACCAGGTTGGAGCATTTCGAGCAGGCAAGTGTAATGCATGCACTGGGCGCTAATGATCACGTCTGCCAAGATTTGCAACGCTACGCGCCCCGGAAAGAGGCGAAATGTCAGACTAAACGCCGCTTGCCCTTGGTCTCACGGGCGCGCGCACCAATATGGAGGAGGTGACGTACAAGGAATGGTCCTGCGTACGCCAGAGTAGTACGTGAGACTGCGTTAATAGGGGCTTTTTAGCTTGTACGTATACTTCTTTACGTTACCGTGTTACCGGATACCGGAAGGAATCTGCGCATGCGCGGGCCTTTACGGAACGTAAACTTTCTACGGAACGTAAACTGCTCGCCGGATAGGCTTTTACGTTTGCGGCCCTACCTCGCAAATCCACCTTCGTTCGTGGCTACGAGCGATATTCAGTTTGCGGGGACTCCTGCCGCCGAGTCAAAATAAGCCGTAGTGCGAATGCGAATAGCGATCACCTTGTTTCAGTCGGCTTACCGAAGCTAGAGCGACGTAAACGTGAGAGGCCTAAAACGCCTAAAGCCCCCGACAGGCTGGATAGGTGGCGCCATCTAGCGGGGTCAATGTGAAACAGGCAAGCACAAAATTGTTATTGCAGAAACATCGCGCATTTTACTCCTTGCGTAAATGCCTTGCAGTGAAATGATTATGAATGAGTTGCCTTTTTCATCATTTTCTCCCTTAAATACTAGATGATAACAAACGTGTTCATGACTGTGGTTGCACGAAGCGTCACAAGATGTCGACACCATCGTCGCTAACCCGATATTTTTTGCACCCTTTTTCGTAAACCGAGATACTGTTCACGCTAAAAACCTTTCTTATTATTTTGCCCAAGCAATTATTCAATCTTATCTAAATCAAGTAAAGTTTAAACGCAGTTATCATCACCATTTGGTGGTTTTGCGCAAACGTAAAGGTTTACGTTTACGCACGCACGTAAACGTTTACGTATGAGGAGCTAAAACTTTTCTGCAGCATGCGTTCCGGTAAGACGGTAAACGCAATCCGGTAACCGGTAACACGGTAACGTAAAAAAGTATACGTACAAGCTAAAAGCCCCCTAATGATTCGAGGCGACATGTGTAATTTTTGTAATCTGTTGCTTGAATAGAAGAATGAAAGTTGTAGAAATATTAAAACAACAAACGGAATCTGTGTGCGTTTATTTATTTATTTATTTACTTCGAATCGAGCGCGATGCGAGACTAAGCTGCCTCCATTTCATTTGCGTCCGTGTTCTCGCCGTTGCCGCTTCGTGCAGGCGCCAGCCCTGACAACGCTTGGCGTGTTTTTGATGCATCGTCCCTTACAGCAGTTACAGCGGTGTGACGCGCTGTGTCGTGCTAAGGATGCATCATCCATGCCAGCCTCTCCGAGGGCGTAGATGGATCCATCCCACAGAAACAGGCGGTACATTAGAGAGAACGCCGAAACGATACAACACCGCTCGTGTGCACTACCTGGCTTGGCATGTCATGCGCACACCTTGCGTGCGCATGACGTGTTGATGCGTCTGCGCACGCAATCTTCCGGCTCCGAGTTCCTCCGATACCGAAGAGGGCAGGGAAGAAATTTGGCTTGCGAGTGGCAAAGGTTTCAAGCTCACCTATCAGCATCATGCTTTCGCGGCTCGTAATGAACCAGTTAAAAAGTATTGCGGTACAAAGCTCTTCATTGGGCACGCAAAAACTTCCAGTGTCTAACTAAATTTTCTTATATGACCTGGTGAAGCGCCCTTTAAGAAGTAAATTACAAACGAAACAAAAGCCAAGTGCACATCTCTTTTTTTTTTTACTTGCACCCTACATTCCCCTGACGGCACTCCATGCATGGTTTCGCATTCGTTCTCCATCTTCCTGCTGCTGCACAGAGGCACTTCCTGTTTTCTGCCCCCCCACCACAGCCAGGTCTTCAAGGAGGTGCTTCAATTTCTTGGGAACACTGGACTGGAAAACCGGCTGTAAAAGCCGCCCGCCACGTCCTCGGCCATAGACGCCACTGTCTTCTCCTCTTGCCAGGCCCGTAGTCACGAATTTTTTTCCGGAAGGGAGGGGCTAGCCCCCCCCCCCCCCCTCCTGGCTACGGGCCTGCCTCTTGCCACCTTTATTTTCCTCTTCCCATTGCACTGTATGCGCTGGGACGTGCTCCCATTTAGGGTTGCAGAAATAGCGCCTTTTGCTCTCCTTCTCCTCCCCCTGCTCCAACCGCTCGCGCCATGTCAGTGCGGTGGGATAAAGTGGCGGGCGCGTCCCATTTCACTGCTGCTAGCGGTTGCTTGCCGGAAGTTTGTTGAACTAGGGAACTAAGTTTTGGCACCCCATAGAGTTCCAAAACGTCACTTTTGCCCGGTAACATTAATTACGGTCTCAAACTGTACTCGAAAGCAAAATTTGAGTTTAAATAGTGCTCATATGGGCGCTGTTCTTGAAAATAGGCATTTATAGGCACTTATAGACATTTAGGCACAAACCCCCAAAATAGGCATTTATAGGCACTCTAAAAACACTATAAAAGCCCTCCTTAACCCCTAATTCGTGCCCATATATCAAAGTGGCACGATAGGAACGCAAGGAACAAAATAGGCATTTGCCTAAAAGCCGGTCTCTAGTGATATCCGGGTAGACCGAGAAACCGCGGGTATTTGTTTAAGTCGGCATGTATCTCGACAACTGGTCGATCGTTTGCATCAAGTACGGAGGAAGTAACGCAACACCGGTAGAGTCGACCTGCGGAAACGTTGGAAAACACGTTTACTTGTGCACATGAGGCGCGTCGCTTGACGAGGCGCGCCCCGGCACGAAAGGCTCCGCACCCCTGCTGGAAATATGTAGTACTCACTGCGACATCTGATATTGGAAGATGGTTTATTTGCTTCGTAAGCTGCGTAATCATACCTTAACTTTCGCGCTTTGCATAATGTATTGTCGGAGCAATTAGCTTCGCGGACATAATCGCTCATTTTAGGTATATTAGCAAAAGGGAGAATTGGGCTAGTTGGTCGGGGTTCATATTGAACAGCGCAAAAAACGAGACACAAAGACACCGCACAACACGAGCGCTGACTGACAACTAAATGCTTTATTCAAGCACAAAGAAAAGAAAAAAACGGAAAGAACAGAAATGCGCGCATACCCTAAGCACATGACAAGAGATTGCCGGCATGCAGCAAATTGAGTATTGTCCAAGTAAGCGATCTCGCAATCGAGCAATGATGCTCGCATTAGAGAGATAGCCGAAGCCTTTGCTATCAGCAAAAATGTTGACACATGTGTAAGCGCTCCATCGATTGCGTTGCTCGATTGCGAGATGGCTTACTTGGACAATACTTAAATTTGCTGCATGCCGGCAATCTCTCGTCATGTGCTTAGGGTGCGCGCGAATTTCTGTTCTTTCCGTTCTTTTTCTTTGTGCTTGAATAAAGCATTTAGCTGTCAGTCAGCGCTCGTGTTGTGCGGTCTCTTCTTTGTGCCTCGTTTTTTTGCGCTGTTCAATAGGTACATTAGTTTTCCCACGAAAACCTTACTGCAAGTACTGACATTTATGGTTGTTTAATTGGTTTGTTTGTGTGGATCAATTTTCCAAAGCGACTCGGGCTTCGATAGACGCCGTAGTTGGGTGCTCCAGATTATTTCGACCACCTTGGGTTCTTTAAAGGGGTACTGACACAAAATTTCGCGGCCGAGATAGCCTGCTGGATCGATTCCCGTGTACATGCGTGTACCATCTGCAAAATATCCACAGCGAATAAAGCTTGGAAGGTATTTTATATGAATTTTGAAGTTCGCGTGCGCGATCCAGCATTCTAGGCCGCACCTGGCGGCATTGACACCCTCGGAGGTGACCCGAGGTGACCCCCCCTACTTCCCGGTACAACAGGTTATGATGACGTCGTAGCCGCCATTTCTGTTTTGGCGCTCTCGCCACTGCGCTGTTGGTGACTGCTCGGCGGCTGCTCGCGAGTGTGTGGCCGCGGCCAAGAGGAGGCGCTGCCGCGGCGCACGCGTTGAAAGTTTTGTGTTTGGCGACACTACAGCTTTCCCGTTTCCTGCTCCCAAGGACTTCTTGATTTCCCTGTGCTGCCTGAGCTGCAGTTACGGGCCACAATGCCGAAATCCTTCTGCGCCGTTTCCTTCTGCACGTCGAAGTCGGGATCAGGCGTATCGCTGCATACGTTTCCCCGCGACGAACCTCGGCGGCAGAAGTGGATCGAGTTCGTGTGCGCTTGTGGACGTCAGGAGTATCAGGACTGGTCTCCCGTGCAGAACAGTTGCGTTTGCGGGCTCCATTTCGAGGCGCATTGCTTTATCACACAGGCGCCGGACTTGGCGTACATGGGTCTTCTGACTCCACCCTGTGCATTGCTCACGTCTGGTGCTCTGGTGTTACCTAGCTTTCTTCGGCACCAACTTGAAGGGCATCACAATGTTATCAAGTGATTCAATCGGATATTGAACGTAGAAAAAGCGAACGTACTTTGGCTAAATGAATTGCCCTGCAGAACATTTGTGCACGAATGTGTCGGGTCTTACCATAGTACATTGCCGACGCGAGGTTCATCGTGGTCGTCGTCGCTGGTATCGTTGCCGCTTCCCGACGAAGCACTCCTCGCCAGCGGGTCAAACCTGAAGTGATTCGCCCCGTCGTAAATTCCTTACATCCCCGTCGCAAGAAAATTGTCGCCATCAGACGACGATGAGCCCGACGACGACAGCGAGGACGATAACGGCGACGACATCACGCAGCATGGGTGACAAGCGAATGCAAGCAGACGATGCAGACCGCGCGGAAGTGCGTCACTGTTCTGTGTGCTCCGTGACCGAGCGTTTCACTCGCTAGGTGGTGATAGTTGCACCCGGCGGCTTGTCGTTTTTGGAGCTCTGTCAAACCGAAACTGAGGCTGTGTCGGTAATGAGGAGCTTGTAATTAATTATCTGTCGCGCGCTGCAGCAAACGATGTGCCGTGTTATGACTAACAGGCCCCCCAGCAACACATTGCAGCAAAAAAACGCGGGGCGAAAATTTTTGTGTCAGGACTCCTTTAACGTATACACACAGGCCTCTAGCATGAAACCTCCTTCGAAATACTACTTCCCCGGCTGGCATCAAACCCATCCATGCCTTTCGGGTCAGCAGCCGAGCACCGTGACCAGAGGGCCACCGCGGCTGCCTTACGGCGTTGCTTACAGAGTGGTTATTTCGACAGTTGTACAGAAGGCACCGTCTTTGTCTACCATTTCACACGAGAAAAAAGAAGTGAATATAGAAAATAAATGTGTTAACGCAACAGCAAGCACATGACCGTCCCTGTACGCGTTGTGTTATTTCATTCAGTGGACGCGTCCGTGACTGATATAGCCTTTGGGAACGATGACGTGTACCGATGTTAGCAATGCGCTGGGCTGGTACCTCTCTGTTACTGTTTGTTCACAAACGGAAGTGAAGAGCGATTAATTTCAATTAGCTAAGGCGGCACAAAAAAAGCAGTATCCTCTATTTCAACTATTCACTTTTCAGTTATGGTCTCTGCGCTAGCACAAGTTCGACGAATCAGATAGAAGTGTTTGTTGGACGGAATCAATATTGGCCTAAGGGGGGCCTGACGCACTTTCAAGCGTTTTTTAACATGCCGGGGACCACCAAGACTTCTCTGACATCATTTCCGTCACGGAAGTG
>JALIZH010008322.1:0-52500 GCA_030522465.1 Rhipicephalus appendiculatus | reverse complement strand
TTCCCCCCCCCTTTTTTTTTGGGGGGGGGGGGAAGAGGGCATATACCCATTTTGTCACCTCAGCTTCTAGCTCTGTTGTTAGTATGCCGGTGGCGCATTGCTTCGACTGAGGCGCTGAGCTAATCGTGTGTGACAAGTGGCTGAAAACTGTAGCGCGAAACGGCTGAAAGCCAGAAAAGCCGCGAACTAGCGAATCAATTTAAAACTTCTTTCTAACAGATTGTTAAAGGTTTACTCGGATTTAACACAACATTTATTAACAAAATGACTGACGATATGGCTCCTATGCAACAACAAAAAAGGAAAACATGAGCGGACGTCGATCAGTCCATTAGTCACACATGTCCTTACGAACGTTCAGTAGGGGGCCGTGGTTGCTCTTGCAAGTCGATGCGTCTTGGTGAATGAACCACGTTTCCAGAACCTCTCCCCCCTCCCTTCTCCTCACTTTCGTTCGTGAGTCAGCATCGTCCCATTGTTTAGGCCAAAGCTATCCCCTGTCCAGCTCTGTTCAACAAACTCCGTCTAAGAACGCGCTGCATGGTTGTCTTTAGCCACCTTTCCTTTCCAGGTCCTTTCCTGATCCTTTACTGCCCGTTTCGCCGATGTAGCCTAATTATGTCGCTTCGCAATCCCCGCATCGTACTTGTAGATGATCTCACACTGATCGTTAGCAGGTGTGCGGTCTTTGGGTTTCGCGAACACGTGTGCCAAGGTATAGCAGCTGCTTAAAAACGGTTTGCACGCCCAACGGACGCAAAGCTCTTCGAACAGGGTCTGATACACTTTGAAGAACATAGGGAATACACTCAATTGACGTCGTCTTCACTCGTTATGCACTCCTCGTTCCTCTTCGTACGTTCTTATTAAATAAATTCTATCATTTGTTTTGTAGGCAATTACTTATTTAATACGATAACGGAAAAGTCGCGACGTTACTTTTTCACGGTAACTGTAACTGTAACAAAGTTACTTTTTCGACTTAGGTAACTGTAACACTGTTATTTTTTACCGGTAACGCGTGCCCATGACTGGTTATGCCGCGCACGGGCAGACCATGACGCTATACTTTCATCGGCGCGCTCCTCCGGTAGCGCCTGCTGTCCATCTTTCGGAATAATTGTGCGAGTACCTGTACTGTACTCACAGATCGAAACGCGCCAATTTAGGGCTAAGCAAGTGGCATGTGTGTATCAGGGGTATTAGTGCAAATGCATACCAGTTTCTATATTTAAAGGTTTGCTATTGCGTTTCACTCCGTGAAACCAAAAGAACGGTCGCACCCGTGACCTCCGAAGTTCCCGGATGTGTTGCTTTACATAGCAGCGCTGTTTGCGCTCCTTAAAACGTGTTCAGAGATAACGCGGTTTTCAAGCCGTCGGCGCGCCCGCTTTGCCGGCCAACCTACTAGCGATATTGCGCGCCACCCCTGGGTTAAAGTTTATCGAAGAAAGCGGTACACGCCCACTGCCCGAGTCGGGCCAACGGGAAACGTTCGTCTTTTTGCGTCGTCGTCGCTTCGCCCCCCTTGTTACTTCAGCAGTTCCGTTGCCGTGGTCTCATTCCATGTTCATTGCGTTCCCATAGGGAACGTGTTTAGTTATTGTGCGCGCTTTTGACGAGATTGACCCCCCAGGGGCCGCGCAACAATGTTCATCGTGGCGTTCGCAAAGTCGCTGGCCCAGCTGGCTCTGTACGTGTTCGTGTCTCAAGTGTGCTGGACTTGTCGCCATTTTGGGCTAGTGGTCGAAAACCCCGCCGTCCGACACTCGCCGACGCCCCGTGTCCGCTGGACCGAGCCGCGTCGTGCCAAGGCGTATCGGGCCAGAACCGAGGGTGAGCCGACGATTCATGCTGCACATCACTTCGCGGCGGTCCCGTAACCGCGGTTTTAGCACGTAATGCACCCTCCTTCCCGCTCAACGGCTTTGACGGTGCCGGAAGTGTCTTCTGCGTGCCATTCACTTAATTTTTGTCTCTTTATGTTACGTACGGCGGACCGTTCTAATTCTGTCTGTGTTTTCATACGTCAGAACTGTGGCCGATTCTGCTACCGTTTGTTTTCACTTTTTTGTTTTTTAGGGGGTGGGGGGGGCAGGCTGAGATTGGGGGCGTAGCCCTTCATGTATTCCTATCGTGGCCGTGCGGTTTGTCCAGCCGTATGTCTGTCTGGAAGCAGTTTCTTCCCGCGGTCGGTGAGGCGTCTGTGCGCACTATGTTTTTTGCTTATGCCTATGTGTTTGAATTGAATTTTATTTTGCATCTGGTATGCTGAGGTGGTCAGGCAAGAAAGCTGCGAGCAGTAGCGTGAGGTGAATCTGGTCTAAATGTTGTCAGGTTTCGTAATGTTTAGCGCTAGATGCAGTATTCAACTATTCTCTCTCTGTGTATCCATGTTTTTTTTGCAAAAGGAAGTGCAGTCGCGTCCACGTCTGCGTAGAGCACGCGGGTATAGCTGGATGTGCTCTGCGGGACGGCACTTGCGGGCTCAGACGTGGTGCGCCCAGGAGCACGCGCGACGTAATATATATATACCCGCATATATTGGCACATTGCTTTAAACCAGACAGGGTTTTGGTAATCGGCTATGTTTTGCCCGATGTGAGCCTTACCCAATGTTATCCCTTTTTCGTGTGGCCGCGTATCTCGGAACAACCATAAAGCGCACGCCATTTTTTTTCTGAAATAGTCGGGCGCATGTTCTCAGCCCAAACGCCTCATCCTTTTGCATCGACATGCGACAAGCGCCTTGAGGCCGTGCGCTTTTGAACGTTGAAACTCGTGCAAAGCAGGTATGCATGTCTGTCAGGCCGCGCACGCTCTTGGGCAAATCACGTTATTCCTGCAACCGCTGCAAGGTGTCCCGCCCCTCCCCCCGGAGCGAGGCCGGCAGCTCGCGCGCTCTGCACATGCAGACGTGGAGTGGACTGAAGTGCACTGCAGCAGTGGCGTAGCCAGGGGTGGCACACCGGGCACGTGCCGCCCCCCACCCGAAATTTTTTTTCGCCATGGCATGCAGAGCGAAAAATTACCATTTCAAGGAAGTGCCCCTCCCAAAATCAAGGAGGTGCCCCCCCCCCCCCCGAAAAAAATTTCTGGCTACGCCACTGCACTGCAGTTCAATTTTGTAATACTGCTTCCCACGGTGGTGGTAGGATGGTTATTTCAGGCGTGTTTGGGATGTCGTGGCCCATTTAGATTAGCCGTGATTGTTCCTATCTTGATCTTTTGAGTCGCTTGCATGACTACCAGCCCGTTTCAGCCTGGTAAGACATGTTTTTCCATTCTAGCCGATTATACTTCGTGGTGTGCTGCTCAGACTGTTATGCTTACGAGTTGTCGATATGCCGCTTGAATCTTTTGGGTCCCCGTGTTCATCATCCTCGTGAACGGCATTTCCTTACCGCGAAAGCTTCCACACTTCTCCCGAAGACGTTCCTTCGGTCCTTTGATTTTTTCGTGTCGTTCTTTCTAGCAGTGTCATTATCTGGCGTGTCTTTTGTACCATTCCATGAACCGCACACGCGGAACTTCCTGTACAAAGTACGCGTTATTGTAATGCCTTTCCTTGTCGCTACTGCTCTCCGATCTACCTGTCGTTGGACGAGTTCTTCAAAAGCGTACGAAATTGAGCTTGTTGGTACGCGATCGTAGTAAAAACCAGCGTAATATACGTCCACAAAGACGAAACAGGACCAGCGCTCACCATCATCACGTGCGTCTCTTTGCTGCACAAATACGTACGCATTGAACGCATTATTTCCCTTTCCAGAATGCGTGTATATTTGTGCAGAAAGAATAAACGCGCCTGCTGATAGCGCTGCTTTTTACGAGTTCTGTTCGCTTCCGGCTTTGTTGCTTTCAGAATCGTTAAAGCGGTGAGTTACTGTTTCTCTACGATCTTAATGAAAGCCAGCAGATAATGAAGCCAAAGGAGGTATAGGGAACGTTAACTGTACTGTTTTAAGCGCGTTGTAAAAATTGCCACATCTGTCTTTTCGTAAAGTGGACGAAAAGGCAACTTGCCGCTGGCAGGGACCGACCGTGCGGCCTTCAAGTGTGCTACGTTTGTCTGCGGAATGATGTAGGTATTCGGTTTCACTCGTCCCCGTGAATATGTTGGTGCGAAAGGTTTATTAAATTTGTCTTTCTTCAATGACTTCAACAACTAACGTCTACATAACTATCAGCCAAGGATAACGAGGTGCCTTTGACTAAGACGGCTTGCGTGCGGCATCTTTGGTTTTATGTCCTCTGTTGCACGTTCTGTTTCCATCTGCTGGCTTTTCATCTTTGCTTTGGAATCCCTGCCTGATATATGCGTTAATACGTATGTTGCATGACGTGGGTTGTTCGATTGCCAATTTTCCTCTTGAACCGAAAATCCATAAAATATATTTCGTTTTCACACCTGAACGAAATAATAGTTTCGGTTACGCTTTCGTGCCGGTGAAAAATATCGCAATGTTTTTTTTTCTTTTTGGTTTCCGTTGCGTTCTGACACTGGTTTATCTATATGTACAGTCGCGCTCAATGTGGCTTGCAACACGGGAGCGCGTGGCCTCACGGGTTCAAAGTTTGCGCATGGTTTCAACTTGTTTTTATTTCAACTAAATATTATTTTCTTATTTGGGATGATACCCAAGTGAGAGAAACGCGTCTAGTAATAAGGGCTAGTGGAAGTCATGCGCAATCTTTGAACTCGTGAGGCCACGCGCTCCACGTGTTGCAAGTCATAATGTGCGCGCCTGTACATACTGCAGCCCCGCCGGGGGGATGACTGTGGTATACGCATACAATGACCACATTGAACATACACACACAAATAGTACGGAAAGTCACTCGCGCACTGTCACAGTAATTCGTGTACGGCATGAGTGTGACGAATTCGCGTTTCCAGAGAGCTGGTATTGCTGTTCTATTCAGTAAAACGCTTATGTCAAGTTTTGCAGCTGCGTTTTGGCTAAGTTGGCCAGCGCTGTATTGGTGACATTGCCCGTGCAGCCGAGTTCTTGCGCATGCCTTCTGTATACCGCTTTTGTTAGGTCGTTCATTCTGACCCCGCTAAAGGAGCGCAGAATGGCATGGCCGCACTGAAACAGCACTGTTGATTTGGAGATATGCTATCTGTCGATTGTATCTCGCGGAGCAGCGCTATTCCTGCGCAGCACTGCGCTATACGTGGCAGCAGCACCGAGTGCGACAACAGGTGTGGTAGTGTGAAAGCGAATTGTGTGGAAATAGCATGGACAACAAAGATAGGACTGTGACAAGATGGATAGGTGGTGTGGTTATCGCATATTCACAGACCAGTGCAAATAGCTTTAGCGCTTCTTGTGGTGTGTAACTTTTTCCGCGTATTGTCTTTCAGTTCTTGCTCTAAGGTTTCTGTCGTCCGCCTCAGTTTTACTGTGGTTACGGTGCTTGGCTAGGAAGTAGGACTTCGTAATTTTAATCGGTTACTTTTTTTCTGTAACGTGTACGAACGAGTCTGCTGCTATCTGCCGGTTCCACGCAAACAGCACGTACAAAGGCAGTGACGCGAAGGTCGCGAGTTCGATTCCGGTTGCGGTGGTCGCATTTCTGTGTACGTGAAATGCTGGAAGCCGGTGTACTATGCGGCGTCAGTGCACGTTACAGAACACCAAATGGTCGAATTTTCCGGAGCCCTTCACTACGAGGTGTCTAATATATTTGGCTTGTAAACCCCCCAGGTATTATTATTATTATTATTATTATTATTATTATTATTATTATTATTATTATTATTATTATTATTATTATTATTTTTATTGTTATTATTATTATTGTTATTATTATTGTTATTATGATTATTATTATTTAATGTCTTCCGTCCATAGAACTGCAGACTTGTGTGATTCGCTTACACACGTACGTTGACACTCTTTAAGTTCTTTATCTATGCTCGTTCTATTCAGATCGCGAGAGAGCTCTAAGATCGCTCGAATCGTGTTCGCGTTAATACTTTGCTTTCTTTGAGCTTCTCTTTTCTCCCAGAACGAAATCTCGTAGGCGCAGCTTCTTTCTTTCTTTCTTTCTTTCTTTCTTTCTTTCTTTCTTTCTTTCTTTCTTTCTTTCTTTCTTTCTTTCTTTCTTTCTTTCTTTCTTTCTTTCTTTCTTTCTTTCTTCGGAGTTGTCGCCTCGTTCCTTCGTGCGTACGTGCATGCGCGTGTGCCGTCCACTATTGACCGGCCGAGCAGGTGCTGCCGAAGTTCCGCCCCCCGTTCTCTTTCGGTCGCCGAGTGTTTCGTATCAGCGGCCCCCCCGCGCTGTCCGTTGGCCCGCCCCCCCTTCGCTTTCGCGATGTCGCCCGAAGCCTGAGTGCGCGGTTCGAACTCCGAAGGGAGGGAAGTGCACGGTCGCGTGCGGCGTGGTATACGTGTTTCGACCCACCATCACCACCACCACCAGCTTTTGAGGAAGTGCGCGCTACGCGAACTTCCGCCGTCCGGCCACTGCGCCTGTGCATACCTGCCGTCGCGTTCTTCCCGGCCAGAGGTAATCGATGTTCCCGTCTGTGTGTTTGTACCTTCTCTACGCGACGCCAGTCGCAGTTGCGGCTCGGTGAATATGTGGCGTTGCGCTACCGATCCAGTGTCGTTAAAAAGACCGACGACCAATCTTATGGTGCCCATTTTCTTTAGCGCAACGGAAAGCTTACCGGTGAGAGTGTCTAATCGCGGAACGGTAACCTGGAAAACGACGTGAAGCATTCGTAATCCGAATTTCTCTATCTTTGTCGAATATGAAGTAAACAGTCAGCGCTAGAGCGGTTCGTGTTAGATTGCGGCGGTTTGCTGCGCATGCGTGCACTCAGCGCGCATGCCCCGCGGCTCTGCGTGTTCTACTGGCTACCGCGAAGGCAGCGCCGCTTCTCACCGTGCAACTCCTCTTGTAAGCTGCACAAATTAGAGCGGGGATAGATAATAATAAATATACATAATCTAATTTTCAGGACTGATTATGGCGCGCATGACAGCATCAGACTACGTGACTACGCACGGCAAAGTGATCGACTCCATATTTCCAGCTTCAAGGCCCTTCTGCTAGGCTGCGCGACATACCGGTTTTTGTTACTTTTAAACACTATTTCAAAGTAAATTCCTACTCGCAACGCGGAAAGAATGCTGGAATCTGTCACGATATTTCACGGTCGTTTCATTTCAACCAGGATCTGATCACACGTTCAGGCCAGTTGTCGATCCCTTTAAAGCAGGGGTCTCAAACACGTGGCCCGCGGGCCGCATGGCCCGCCGGCCTCTCACTTGCGGCCCGCAAATGACAGTCTTTGTCCCATATTTCTTGTATGACTTTGTGACTGTTCGAGGCACTGCTAAATGGTTCTCGCATTATTTTCTCGCGTATCGTAATAACTCTTTGTGCGGGTAAGCTATAAAGGTGGTACTGGTCTAAAGCATTTTTTCGTGAGTCACCCGATGCGGTCACCTTGTGTTGAAACATAACCGCGGTACAAAAACTCTTTACTTCAGCATCGGCGTCCACATTGCAGTCATTGTCTAGATCGATATCTACCCCCGCACCTCCACCAAATATGTTACGGGGAGAACACAGAAGGGTGTATTTACAATATTTACACAGTCGCAGCAATCGGGGCAAAAAAAAAAAAAAAAAGATGGCGAAAGCAGGAACCAGCTAGTCCTTGACTTCTTCGTCCTCTAGATAAACGGCACATAACAATATGCTTCTGGAGGCCTGAGGCTAAATCCCCTTTAGAAACGACCCATATATGAAATATGGGTCGTTTCTAAAGGGGATTTAGCCTTGCAATACGCAATGACATCTGACTGAGATTTTGTTAAAACGTCACCCCCCACCGCCCCCCTGCTTCCCGGCCCTCCGCGGGACTAAATTTCGTAAATGCGGCCCGGTAGCTGAAGTGAGTTTTAGACCCCTGATTTGAAGGGGCACTACAAAAGCAATTTTTTCTCGTATTAGAAAATTAGTTTTACAATATCGAAAGCATCACTCTCACCGCGAGAGCACGCTTGCTAAGCGAGAAAACGCGCAGAAGGATAATATACATGTGGCGACGCCACCTTCAAGTTCTCGCGCCAGTTTACCGTGACGTCATAGATTTCGACCACGTATGCTATAAGGGCATACGTAATCGGTTGTCGGAAAATAGTTGTTGTCATAAGACCCAGAACCTTAAGATAGCATGTTCCAGTAAATTTCATTGAGCCAATGTTGCCAAAATACGCTAAAAGGACTTTCCAATTCGTGACGTCAAACTAACGTTTAAGTTTAAAAGTTTAGGCGCGAAATTTAAATTTGGAACGATACCTTTATTGCCGTGTCCTCTTCTAATAATTATGATTGATCGCTAAATTGATTACTGTAGAATTCTGAATGAATAATTGATCTTAACTGATTTAATGCGTCATTTTATTGTCCCTTTAAAATATCTATGGATTAGTTCGTTTTACCCGATGGTCATTTGTTTGCAAATTTTGCGACACATTTAAGTCTGCAGAATTTTCTTCCATATACACCGGCACGTGTATCTGCGACAATGTGGTCACGGGCTTCTGTTCTAGCTCGAAAAATGCTTGTGCTTTCATTTCCAAGAATAAACAGTTGAGTCTGCGCTCGCGGTGTCTCGCTCGTTGCTTCCGCCTGTCCTCGCCTTTTTTTTTTTTCGCGCGTATTCTAACCTATCTCAATGCTATCGAGCACGTAGTCGTGGGTTTGATTCCCGCGGCCGCATTCGTTCTTTAGAAGTAAAAAAAAAGGCTATTAGCTTGCAATTGGGAGCAGCAGCGGCATTTCTTCCTGCAGACTGGTGAATGATTTCTGTGCGCCTCTGTTTATGACAAAGCGTAGCGCGAGAAAGACGAGACACAGGAAGAAATACACAGGACAGGCGCTATCCTGTATAACGCCTGTCCTGTGTCTTCCTGTGTCTCGTCTTCCTCGCGCTACGCTTTGTCATGAATCTACACCAACTCGCCCAGTACGCTACCTTACGCCTCTGTTTAGTTACAGAAACAGATAATCAGTACACATAACACGCTAAGAATACTAATATACTAATATTACTAAAATACTAATATTACTAATTCATTTCTAAACCGATATGCCGTATGGGTAGCTAAATACCTGCATAAAATATTTATTACCTCTCTTGACACAGCGATGTTACCAGACGACTGGCGCAGCGCTAACATAGTTCCAATCCACAAATCCGGTTCGAAATTAGAATTAATTATCGTCCTGTATCATTAACGAGTACTTGTTGCAAATTAATGGAACACATAATCTGTAAAGCCATAATCCTCTACTTAGAAAACAATGAACTACTTTACAGTCGACAACATGGATTTAGATCAGGCCTTTCAACTGTAACACAACTCGCAGAACTAACAGATGAAATTGCTAACGCAATTAATGATGGAGATCAAATAGACGCTATTTTTTTAGATTTTTCGAAAGCTTTCGACGTTGTTCCGCATAAAGATTTGCTTACAAAACTATTAGCATTTGGTATAGACCGTAAAATAATTTCCTGGATCTCCAGTCTTCTGACAAATCGAACGCAAATCGTGTCCGTTGGAAAATATGCTTCCCAGCAACTTCAGGTCTACTCAGGCGTTCCGCAAGGGTCCGTTCTTGCTCCCATTCTATTTCTCATGTATATTAATGATATCCAGTTCAATGTTCAGGGAATGGTCCAAATGCGGCTCTTTGCCGACGATTGCGTAGTGTACACATTAGCACGTCATCCAAGGGATCAAATCCAACTGAATAATTCACTGCAATCTATCTGTTCCTGGTGCAGTACATGGGGCATGAGACTTAACGCGTCAAAAACCAAGTGTATTACATTCACCAACAAGAAGACTCCAATCAATTTTAATTATACCCTTGGTAACACCACACTCGAAAAATGCCATCAGGTAAAATACTTGGGCCTTATCCTCACGTCTAATCTTAATTGGGAACCTCATATCTCCTCCATTTGTCAGACTGCCGAACGCAAACTATCTTTCTTACGAAGGAAGCTATGTAACACTCCACCACATGTGAAATTAAATGCCTACAAAACACTTGTTAGACCCTCATTAATGTATGCTGATTTAATCTGGAGCCCTTACCAAAAACACTTAACCGATAAAATTGAACGCATACAAAAACTAGCCGCTAGGTTCATATACTCTGTGTACTTTAGACAATGCAGTGTCTCTGAGCTTTTAGCGAAAGCAAACCTTGAACAACTTTCCCAACGAAGAATAGTTTCCAAGCTTAAATTCATTTATCTTTTGTCCCACGATCATTTTAAAATTCCTAAGTCACGTTATATACGTCATCCTTTGCAACACTCATCAAGAACTAACCACAGTCAAACATTCAGACAACCCTCAAGCCGCGTTAACACGCACAAATATTCACTCTTCCCCTCCTCTCACTGGAACAAACTACCTGATAGTGTTGTGAATTGTACGACCGTAGAATCATTTGTTACTCAAGTGCAAGCCATTCATTTCTGTTCATGATTGTCATTTTTGTTAAATGTTTATTTCTGTAACCACTCCTGCATGGGCCGATTGAGCCTGCAGTATGTTCAAAATAAAAAAAAAAATACGCGGTCAACTTGTGTAATTCAGACGAGTTGACGCTTTTCGTGACTGCATTCTGCTGCGACTCGCTTTCATTCAAAGTTCGTCGCTTCTTTGCCACGGGAACTTCCGGCCTTTTCTGCCCGCCCGTCGGGCTCAGTATATCGATATCCAGGGCTTCCGTTGATGATTGGGATATCAAATTATGTTCGATTTTTCGTATTTCTAGAAAATGTGTATGTGGAAATGTGTTTGCGGTAAATGGCTCAGGAAATAGTCTAATAGGGTGAACTTGTTGGCTTGTTGGTTTAACATGTTCAGTGAGGAAACAGCGCGGTAAAAACACGAAGACGAAGCAAGGAACGAGCAACACACGCTGTTTCCTCATTGAAAATGTTAAACCAACTAGCCAACAAGTTCACCCTATTAGACTTTATTTCTTCTTCAAAAGGCTCTGTGAAAGTATCGTCTTTGGATCCGTGTGCCACAGCGCTTCGTGTGGTGTGTTGCTCGATCGTTCCTTGCTTCGTCTTCGTGTTTTTACCGCGCTGTTTCCTCATTGAGGCTGAGGAAAGCTTCTTTTGAACCGCCTGTTGGTTTGCTTCCAACCCCCGCTCATAGACTGCTCCTCTGGCACTTAACTGCGTTCACCTTTCCCTCCTTTTATTCATGTTTTGCCGTGTGTTTTTATGCTGTTTTTGAACACACCTGCGTTCATCGCATTAATTCGTCTATCAATTAATTGGTTTTTGTGTTGCCCACATTGAGGTTTTTTCCCCCTGTTTTTTCATATTTGTGAACGTGTATTCAATTCATTCCATATGCTTACAGAGAGAGAGAACAACTTTATTGAGAATGCCTGCAGAAACGATTGGGCTCGCTCCACGCAGGGAGGACGAGCTTTCATCGCGACACGGCCTTCACGTCGGTCTCGTGCGTTGTGCTCCTCGAGGTCTTGCTCCCTCGCTACTTCCGCGGGTCCGAGAGGGTCGCCGCCCCCCTTACTAATTATTTTTTTTCTGCCCAATTCTGATAGGAGGCCCTCCCACAGTTTTTACTTCTGGGCCTACTCCTGAAACTGTTGCACCTTCATATATGCATTGTATTCTGCGATTCTTTTAATAAACTCCCACTTTTAATCCAGAGGGCAGCACAGGAAAATGAAAAAAAAGGCTCATTACAGTGCGACGATCAGTAAAAGATTTCCCTTGCCTTCCCTCATTCGGTGCGTATTTTCTCAAATGAGCGACCACTTACCTTACTGCTACTCCACATTCCGGCGGTGTACGAGCACCACGAAGACATTCACCAAAATCCAAAAGTAGCAAAAAAAAAAAAAAAAAAAGGAACACTCGCAGCGAGCCATGCATCTTACACACAGGAAGGGAGAAAGGAAAGTCTGGGCCGAGTGTTCAGTGCAGAGAATATTTCGTTCTGCTAGTCCAGACCGCATTCTCCGCTTCGCGATGTACGCTTCACAAGAGAACACGACGTGGAAGCACGGAAGGAGACAGATGCAGAAGACGGGGAGGTTAACCAGAAAAGCACATGGTTGGCTACACTTCGCTGGGAAGGTTTGAAAAGAGAGACAGAAAGGAAAAAAAAAAAAAAAGGGAAATCAAAGATACAATGTGGGAAAGCCAGCTTTTGGGAGCTGGCTTTCCCCCAACATGGCACCTATTCCTTCTAAAGTCGGCTTCGCTTCTAAACGCAGATGAAATGTGGAGAAAAATTCTTCCAGGGGCAGTATGAGCCGTATTGTACCGAAAACCCCGGGAGCATTATTTAGCGCGCGGGTGTCCTAGTAGGGCGTTTAACGTGGATGACCACTGCCACCTCGGAGGGCCTGAGGGAACTAGCCTCTTGTCCACGGACTGCAAAGATGCACGCACCTCTAGCCATATACAGGCTTGAAAGCTGCAAAATCGAAACCTTGTGAATCGCCCAAAGTGTGAAATAGACGCGCGCTCGCGAACCGCTGCTCAAGCGCTTTCAAGCAAAGTTTGATAGATACAAGGCAGCATTCGTTTATCGCCGCATTGTCCAGCATACCTGCCAACTACCCCGACTTGGCCGGGAGAAGGCCCGTATCCAGGGGGGGGGGGGGGGAGGAGAGCCCCCCCCCCCCCCTCGAAATTCGGATGGATGGGGCGTTTTACCGAAGAAAAATAATGAAAATAGGTATTTTTCAAGGCCTTCAACAGGTGCCCCCCCCCCCCCCCCAGAAAAAAAATTCCTGGCTACGGGCCTGGCCGGGAGACTCCCAAATGTTCAGCAATCCTCCAGATTGTACGGGCACGGCCATAATTATCCCGGAAAACAGCGCTAGGGCCACCGTGAAAAGAAAACAATTTTAACCAAGGGCATCGGTTCTGAATTTTCTGATTGAGTGCGGAACGCTTAAGTCACTTTCGCCGCAGCACGGTAGTGTCATGTGGAAAAGAGCGTTAATATTGGCAATGGGGTACTAGGTGTTACGGCACACAGCAAATTGCGTTCTTTAATTACGCGCATGTGCACGCGCCGTATAATTACGCTTACTAGTATAACCACTATCGTAAAATACTTCGCTGGCTATCATATTGCTTAATGATGTCGTTGAGGCCCTGACAAAGAGTGTATTAATGCCTTCAACGGTTTTCATTCAACGAACTTCATTGCACTCCATTCAACCTCACTGCGCCTCACCAGCGTCGTTGTTTCATCAGTAGCCGCCTGGCGGAGCTGGCTGTTTCTTGTTTTGGTCACTGTAAAACCAAAACCAATATAAAAAACCAGCGAAACAGCGGCTCTGTAAGTGCTCTCGGCTCGATCAACCTAAAATGAGCCCTGCGATTTTGTGTGTGCTCTGTTCAAACGGTCACCAAATGTAGGGCTCTATATATGCATATATATTTTTAATTTTTTTGATACCCCACCAACCGATTGGATAGTGGTATAGCCGTCGCCGAGAAATGGTTACAACTCCTTCATTCTTTATTTCATAAAAAAATGTGTGTCCAAGAGGTATTGACAGAGGAGACAGTAGATATTGCGAGAGTAAAAGGGCATTACACCAAGGCTTTGCACTAACTTCTGTTGTTTTTTGTGTGCAGAGGTGGACGGCATCTCCCGGAAGAACGGATTCTACTGCTCAGACGTGAGTGGCGTGTTGCTTCATTATTTTTTTTCCCCATTCCATTCCAGACGTAGGAATCAACTGCTGATGCGTTTAGAAAGTCCATAGAAGGGGCATAGCCAGAAGTTTATTTCTTGGGTCCGACCACTTCTTGTGTGTTAGCGCGTACGCGTGCATGTGTGTGCATATATATAAATGGAAAAAAAAGTTTTTCAGGGGGCGGGGCTTTGACCCCCCCCCCCCCCCCCCACCTCACTCTGACTACGCCAATAGTGCAGTGTGCCAGCACAGTGAAAGAACCATAACATCAATAGGAAATCTCCAACGGGACTCGAAGTTAGAGTTGAGACATATTCTGGGCCCATGGCAAAGCAGTTCCAGTGCGTTACGCGTCACGAAAGCGCTGTTGAATTTCTTGCGGGCCACGAGCCTCAACGAAACTTTGTAAATAGTGTAGTCTACGTGTGTGCGACTGTATGTGTTATTCCTTTATCAGTGTATATACCATAATCATCACCCAGCCCCTAGAGCAGGCCCGTAGCCAGGGGGGGGGCCTAGGCCCCCCCCCCCCCTCCCGAAATTCGGATTGAGGGGGCTGTTTCACCAAGAATAAATGAAAATAGGTGTCTTTCGAGGTTTTCAACAGGTGCCCCCCCCCCCCCCCCCCCCGAAAAAAATTCCTGGCTACGGGCCTGCCCTAGAGTAGCATGTCAGGCGAAAAGCCAGACAAACACTTCCAGATTTTCATTAAAACATCTCTCTATGATCTTTTCTTTTTGATCACGAAGTCAAGGTTTTGCCTATTGACGCGGTTTCTCTTGGTCTTGTTATTCAGTCTCGACTGCAATATCTGGGGTCAGGATCCGAAACTGATAAGCGAAAAATTGCGGTTCCTAGCTTTATCATGGAACTCTCTACGGCAGGAGCCTCAAACACGCAGCCCGCGGACCTTTCGATAGCGGCCCGACCCGCTCATGACTGACTTTGTCCCGTATGTATTCGGAGCACTATTGGGGATCGGGCTGTCGTCGTCGCTTGGCGTAACGCAGGGAAAACCATGTATAAATATTGAAAAAAAAAAAAGAAAAAAAGTGGAAGCAAGCGAGCATTAGAAAGAGAGCGAAAGGAAGGGAAAAATTGGAACAACGATAGAAATAAAGACATAAATAGTAACAAAGAGAAAAAATGACAAAAAAGTTTGAAAAGAGAAAAAGAAGAAAGCGAGGAAGAAAGAAAGAGAAACAAAGAAGGCTGCCCAGCTCCGCTGTTCCTTCAGGCTTAGCACTTAACCACTTGTGCAAGGCTGCCGGAATTTGTTTTTTTTTTTACTTAATACGTATGTATGTTCATGAGCTACACAGACGTCACTGGTCCCAAGCATTTTCTTTCGTGAAGGGCCCCATGCGGTCGCCATCTGTTGGAACATAACCGTGGAACAAACACTCTATATTTAAGGATCGGCGTCCAGGTTTCAGTTACTGCGGACATAGGCATGATGTACTTAGCCAGAAATTTTTTTCGGGGGGTTCACGGTGGGATGGGGTGCGTTCAGTCATGCTTTGTTGTGTGTGTTTGTGTGTGTGTGCGTGCGCGCGCGCACATGCAAAATTTAAAAAATTGGGGAGGAGGGTTGTACGCCTTGCCTGGCCGGCTACGTCAGTGATCGGTATCGATATGATTCTCGAATCCTGTCCTTAATCCTCATCAGAAATGATCAGCCGATAACATGAGGGAAAGGCCGTCCCTCAAATGGCAACGTTAAATGACATTTAGGTCAAAATTTCAGCACGTTAACGTCAGTGTGACGTCAGAAATTTCAAAATTATCTTCCGTATTTTGGGCGCATTGTTTCAATGAAATTTTTTAAAACTTGCTGTGTTAACACCCTGTGTCCGTTAGAGCATGATGTAAATAATCTTTAGCGGCAAACGATTACGTGGACCTTAGCCTGCAGACGCTGTAAAAATCTGTGACGTCGCGGCGAGCTGGGGCGGGAGCTTCAAGGCGGCGTCGCCTCCATTATTCTCTCGAGAAAACCTGAAAAGCGCGAACGACGAAGACGAAACACATGCAGCAGGACTGACGCTTAAGCTTGCAACTGACGTTTATTTGAAACGAAAACATAATATACCCTTTATTTCAGAACACCACTTTTCTAAAAAAAAAAAAAAAGGCAGAGCGAAAACAGAACGCGAAATCGTCGAGGCATACATGATAAAGAAAGCAGGTGCTAAGTGTGTCAGCTGCCCATCTTTGGCGTTGCAAAAAAAAAAAAAAAAAAAAAAAAAAAAAAAAAAAAAAAAAAAAAAAGAAAAAAAAAAAAAAAAAAAAAAAAAAAAAAAACGAAGTGGCTTTTCTTTCGACGCATTTGGATGCACGATGATTTGTTTTGAAATTTCATGTTCTAAGATTGACCCACGCAATCTCTTGTGGGATGATGTGTGCATATGTATGCGCTTGATGCGCGGGTTATATTATGTTTTCGTTTCAAATAAACGTCAGTTGCAAGTTTAAGCGCCAGTCCTGTTGTTGTGTGTGTTTCGTCTTCGTCGTTTGCGCTTTTCAAGTTTTCGCTAATGATGGACCAACTCACCCTAACCAAGGTATTGTTACATTATTCTTTTTTCCGCGCGTCTTCTCGCTTACCGGCTTGTTCCCACGGTAAGCGGGGGAGCGTTCGGTATTATGAAGTTGCAATGTACTCATAGGGCGGTGGAAATTGTGGAGCGCACTCAGACTAGCTCATGAAATATGTTTTGCGCTTAGGGCTCACTATGAACCACCAAAATTTTCTTCAACCGGACTCACTCTCTGGCAAAGACTCACTAAAGCTTTTTTCGACCGGACTTGCTCGGGAATGAAGCTCACCGGAGTATTACTCACCCGGGCTCATGGGTCGATGTCCTTCGGTGGATCAGTGGTCGCGGTGCTTGGCTGCTGACCCGAAGGTCGCGGGTTTGGTCCCGGCCGCTTAGCCAGAAAAAAAAAAACCCAGGTGGTCGAAATTTCCGGAGCCCTCCACTACGGCGTGCCTCATAATCATATCGTGGTTTTGGGACGTAAAACCCCAGATATTAATTTAATCACGGGTCCATCTGACTCTGAGTCACGTTGTGGTGTGCGAGTTTGGGTGAGCCGATTTATCAGACAGTTGCCGACCCACGAATATGCTAACATCAGTAAATTCGTTTTAATTTTTTTTTCTTTTTTTTTTACTTCCTTGCGCCGACGCTTGGCTTCAGGATCTGTGGCGTAAGCGTGAGGCTCCCCCTCGCTGTGTAGCTTTTCCGAGAGCGTTGCCGTCAATCGCTTACTCGTTTGTGCTGCAATGTGTTGTGACCGCAGTAGGAGAGAGTCGATGAAGTGAGCTCGCCTGAGGCGTCCTCGCGTGTCAGGGCTCCCTGACGACGGCGACGACGTTTTTCGGCCGCCGGTGAAAGAGGAAAAAGAAAAGGGTGAGGGCGCACGAGCAACTTGGGGTGGGGTTATTGAACCCTCGCTGTGCACGCAGTTCGTTTGCTCGGCCCGCGGGCCACTTTGCGAGCGCACACCCCGTTTCCTCCTCTCTCCAATCGTCGTCGTCTCCTTGATTGACCGGCAGCGGCGGGATTGTGACGACGCGCCGAACGGTGGTGGTGGGCGAGGAGGGAGTCATTGTTTCCGATCGAAGCGAGACCTTTCCCCCTCTCCCTCTTACGCCCCGAGATGGGAGATGGACGCCGTCAGCTGTGACGCCCCGGGGCCCCGCCTTGAGCAGCCGGCCGGCCTTTGCGACGGCGACCGGAAACGCGGCTTCGAACTGTCGCGTAGACTGAGTATATAGGCGAGGACAGCAATTATCTTAAAACAGATTTGCCGCCAGTTTCCGTGAGCGAAACTGTCCTTGTGAGCGAAGCTTTTTAACGTAGTGAAGCAGACGCATAGTAGTATATGCAAGCGTCACAGTAAAGCCCGCACATATTGAACTCGCAAAAGTACGGGAATTATTTTGGTATATCGTGGAATTAGATATCAGACTTTTGAAGAAGTTACCGTATTTTAGTGCAAATTTTGATGCGCAAGTTTGCTTCACTGCGCTGCTTTGTGACGTTGCAAGGAAGGCGGTTTCACGGTAACTCGCGAGTATATTTTTGAAGCTTTATTTTTTTCTGCAGGTTTGTAGTTGGTGGTGCGGGGGGGGGGGGGGGACTATACGCGTGAGACTACGGTATCGATGTCGACGTAAAAAAGCGCCTCAACTCTTTCATCCACTGCTGTGCGTACTCGTCGAGAAGCCCATAGTTTGCCTTGGCCCTAATGTCTGAAAAGTTGAGCAGCATCCCGCTCAGCGGGCTTCTTGGGATGCCGTACGCAGCGGTGACGTCAGGCTTGCTTTCGCCTACGTTCAGCCGTTCTGATTATCACTAATTCTGCGGAGAACAGCTGGTTGTTCCGTTTCACAGCAACCATCGCTTTAAAAGGAGGCCGAGAATGGCGGAGAAGCGAAGGGCGACAGCGCGCCACAGGCCCACGGGCGCGACCATAGTGTTTCCTATAAACACACTAGAGGGAACTCTGCTGCTGGTGTCCTAAACGGGCGCGACCATAGTGTTTCCTATAAACACACTAGAGGGGACTCTGGCGCTGGTGTCTTAAACGGGCGCGACCATAGTGTTTCCTATAAACACACTAGAGGAAACTCTGGCGCTGGTGTCTTAAACGGGCGCGACCATAGTGTTTCCTATAAATACACTAGAGAAAACTCTGCCGCTGGTGTCTTAAACGGGCGCGACCATAGTGTTTCTTCTAAAAACACTAGAGGGAACTCTGGCGCTGGTGTCTTATGAGAGCTGCAACCATGCCGCTTCAGCCAGCATGGGAATGATGGGTAGTACACGGATTTGTCTAAGCTTCGTTCTTTCGGCTCCGTTTGGCTCCGCGTTGCCTGGAGCAGCTTTGTCGCAAGGGGAAGTTCAGAAAACGTTCAGCGGTTCCACTTCACCACGTTGACCTTTTAAGCTCACCACTTCAAATCTGGTCACAAAGTTCACAATGATCCCTTCTTTTATCCGAAACGAACGCCGGAAAACGAGACAAAGCCACGAGTGTGTTCGAAGCCGTAAGCACGAAGGTTAGGCAATATCCATGTACTACCCATGATTCCCATGGTGGCTGAACGATCGCAGCGCCAGAGTTCCCTCTAGTTAATATTGGGAAACCCTATACACTCCGTTCACTGCGACTGGCGCGCCGCCGCGCGGCCGTCAGAGCAGACAGTCGTTGAGAGCCCGAGCAGAACCAGACGCTCTCCCACGCCCGCTGGCACGTAGTTTGTCGTAATCAATGAACTGCTGCGTGGTCGACTGTACCACTGCAGGTACACGTCGTGTCCTGCGGGAACGACGTTTCACAGTTTCTCGACTAGTCTCTGCTTTATTGGGCAGCGACATGTAAGTGGATCACGGCTTTGCGACGAAAAAAATGTTTGGTTCCCGCTCCCTCTACCGTCTCGCGTTCTGCCGCGGCATGCTTGGAATTGGTCTGAGACAGCACCTCTGCAGGTGCAATGATCTTGCGTGATGTTCCTGCTGTCATAGAGCTGGTGAGAAAAGAAACGTATGCAAGGCATTTTATAAAATGCCTTGCATACGTTCCATCAGTCTTGAGCTGAATTATAATTCAGCTCTAGACATTTTAATGAACCTTAATTATTAACTCGCTGTATACCTTTCGCAGTTTTGGGGAATGCAATGCGAGGTCAATTAGTGCTTTCCTGGGTTGATAGGACCGTCAGTTAAGTGGCAAATTGAGTTACGTAGCATATTACTGCGAACACAACTAGTCGCCCAGCAGCGCTATGCGCACTCGGTAGGATCAAGTTAAGACGCAGAGTAGCAGAACTGCAGGGTCTGTACAAAAAAACGAAGCTTTGCGAGTGCTATAGCGACGGATATGTGCATGTCAGTGTGTTTAGGAAAGCAACATAAACAACGCAAGAGGTGTAGTGAATGAGATACGTGACGGTGACCGTGCTGTCGTCGTCGCCACTTTACAAAGTGAAGCGAAAGACAAAACGGGGCTTCGGCGTCCTCTCTGACCGAAATCGTAGCACGTTCTTTCTCGCCCGCGCCTCAAGCTCTTAGCATGAGCAGCGCGAGCGGTGAGGTAAAGACTATGACCATGATGAGCGATGATGCCGCGACAATTTCAAGCAAAGCACTTTGCGAGACTCGGTGGCTGCAAATCACCGTGGAACGGAACCGCAACGAAGGAGCACGCCGCCCGGCCACTCACCGTGATTTCCACGGCGTGGAGCCGTCGATAATTCTAAATGCCCTGAGTATTTTGCAAGCACGCGTGTAGTGGGCACGCACCAATAATATTCTAAGTGTGAAAGAATGGCAGCTTACCGCGGCAGTTATGGAGTAAGCATCTTGCATTACACACACCTGACGCACGCATTTAGCCGTCAGTTACGCTCAGCAAGGCGCTCACTAACGTGGAAAACGGGGCCGCTGTCGTGCAGGTTTTCCCCTTTATTCATGGGGGCATCGCGGCAGAATGTCCCACTACGATATCTTTAAATCCAGCTCGAAGCGCTAACGCGCCGGCTACGGGCGCCTGTGCCACCGTGCGCTGCTGTCTGCTACGGCTCTCAACGTTGCACGCCCGCCGCACCACTCGTGGCGCTGCGCGCGGTTTTCAAGGCGCCCCCCTATAGGTCCCAAACGGAGTGTCGCGACGACGAGGAAGCACGTGATGGCAAGCGGTAGTTTCTACTCGCATCGTTCGGCGCCATCACCCGCTACGGTGGTCTAGCGGTTATGGCTCTCGGCTGCTTACCCGAAGGTCGCGGGATCGAATCCCGGCCGCGGCGGCCGCATTTCCGGTGGCGGCGGAAGTGCTTGATGCCCGTGTACTTTTATTTAGGCGCACGTTATAAACCCCAGGTATCGAAATTTCCGGATCCCTCCACTAAGGCGCCTCTCTTAATCATGTCGTGGTTTTGGGACGTTAAACCCCAACAATTAACGTTCGGCGCCCTGCTCGTCACACCGCTCGCTGTCCCAAACGCATGCTGGAAAGCCCCCGTCCGTGAGGAAAAGCCGAGGTCTTGTGAGGGAAAGCTAACCTCTTTGGGCGTTTCGCGCTGCCCGATCGATGTCCGGTGTATGAGGTGTTCGGTGTACCCGCCGAGTTTCTCGTGCACTGATGCTAAATCATTGTCTTGTTCGGAAATATTTCGACTTAAAGCGTAATTCGATTTGCCTGATTTCGAGGTTTTAGGGTGTTTTTTTTCCTATTCAATTTCGTTGTTCTAACAGTGGATAGCAAACACTAGAAGGGTTGCGACTTCGTCTAGATGGACATCCATAACTGAGGAGAGGTGTATCGCAAAAGCTGAACAGAGATTTTAAGCGACAAGGACAAGCACCTACTGTCAACTGAGTTTATCGCATGGAATAAAGGTATAAATAGCCCAAGGATGCGGAATTTTGTGGCGTAATATGCGGACTACGCCGCAACCGTAAAAAGTGAACTAAAACATCTAAAACGAACAACGAGGAGTGAAAGCAACTTATTCTTGGGCGCACGCCGCACGTGCGGGTAGTTCCGAAAATAGATTTTTTGTTCAAAGAAAAAAAAGGCTTCAGAAAGGGAAGGCACAAGAAAACACGCGTACATGAGGGACACGACGATGTACCAACTGTCAACTGTTAGAAGTTGGCACATCATTTTGTCCCTCATGTACGCGTGCTTTCTTGTTGTGCCTTCCTTTTCCAAGAAACACGCACCAACTCGTCCAAAAGCGCGTTGTAGGGAAGTTAAGACTCCCCTCTATTTACGCTCCGAAGTCGCGCGATAAGTTGAATTGACGGTAAGCGCTTGTCTTCGTCGTCACTTGTGCTTTGTTCCGCGTTTGTGCTACACCACTGCTCAACCCATCATTAGCCAGTGGGGCTGGTGTAACTCACTCTATATTTAGTGTTTTTTGTGCACTGGGGCCCTTCATTTCTCAATTCAAGCCCGAAATGGTTTACTATTTTTTTTTTTTTGCAAGACTACATGTTTAAGTGTAAATTCTGTTTTCATTACATAGTTTCGTATGGTTGTTTTACGCCATGCAGCGAGGATTCTCCGGCAATTTTAGATCGAAAAGTTTTCTTTCCTGCCTAGCAAGAAGCGCTTCACGATAGTACTCGTTTAATTACTGTAATCACCCGCAGACGCGAATAACGACGGTCTGCCTATAAAAGCCTCGAAATTCAACTTCATTCCAAATTCATTTGCAACAAAGGCCCGCTGTGGTTAGCCTTGCCGTGTAGCTAGAAATGCCGATATCTAATTCGTTTAGATTAGTTATCCTCACGCAGGATCTTTGCGGGACTCGGGTGAAAAAAATAAAATAAAAAGGCTATCGCCTTCCAGTCGTCTTAGGTTAATGCATAAAATACCGTGACTTATTTACTGCATTATATAGAGGAATGGTGAAGACGGGGCGCTCTTAACCTAAATCTCTCCACAGCAACTTATGCATCACAGAACAGGACAGAGAGCATGCTGTGATTTTCATTCTCAGTAGGTATGAGGCTATACTACTACTATGCTTCGTCTTGGAGCTTCCGCTGTGTTGAAGCTCCCGACCTACATGACGCTTTCTCCCGGTCAATAGTCAGTGGTTGCCACGACAAACGTCGCGGTCAATGTCGGCGCTTCATTTGTTTATCTTTGTTTTGTTTCGTGCAATCTGTGTCGCCCGTAATCTCTTCACCGCATCTCGCATATTGACCCGAGAAAAGCACACTGCGGCAGAAACCTGGCAGGAATATTAATGAACAGCAGCGAATCTCGGCTGTCACATCGATCGCGTCTACCTCGCCATAGCGATGGCACACTTTCCCACTGCGCGTCTAATTCGCTGTCTTGCAACTCCATCAGCCAGAAAGCCTTCGTCGTCCGACCGTCAGTAGTCGGGTCTATATTTTTATTTACACTACTGCTACTCTCTTTTGAGAGCATGACAGTTGAGCAGTAGAATTTTTCACAAAAATTCAAACAAAAAGAACCATAGTTCAAAGCAAACACTTACAAGCATAACAAGAGGACATGCATACCGTCAATACAACAGAAGAATGCAGAACTTAAATAATAGTATTACTTACTACAAAAATACAATGCAAGTCATAAATATTATACAATGCTCAGATCAAACTGAATGCAAAAAATGCAGGGCTATACAGGGCTATGCACGCGCGTTCGGTCATTTATGTTTTAAGTGCGGAGCACTTTAGGCGGCCGGGCTGCTGTATGCTGCCGTCGTCGCTTGGCGTAACGCAGGCAGAACCACATATACAGGGTGTCCCAGCTATCACGCAGCGCGATTTAAAAAAGAGGAACGGCGTTACGCGAAGCAGACCTAGTGCATATTGTTCCCAATATACTGTAGTAGCCGCTACTAATTTTTTCGTTAATAAGAATAAATTAATTAGTCATAATTAAAATTGTAACTCCAAAAATACTCACCTAATTATCAAAGTGTCAATGAGGCAAATGTGGGGAGGTTGAAATGACATCTATCTGTGCTACTTTCAACAACGTACTAATTGCGTGCTAATTTTTTTCTTTCGGATTCGATTGTTGCTTCCTGCATGGCCTCCGAGATTGTGCACCGGCGCGCGACCTCGGAGGCCATGCAGGAAGCAACAATCGAATCCGAAAGAAAAAATTAGCACGCAATTAGTACGTTGTTGAAAGTAGCACAGATAGATGTCATTTCAACCTCCCCACATTTGCCTCATTGACACTTTGATAATTAGGTGAGTATTTTTTGGAGTTACAATTTTAATTATGACTAATTAATTTATTCTTATTAACGAAAAAATTAGTAGCGGCTACTACAGTATATTGGGAACAATATGCACTAGGTCTGCTTCGCGTAACGCCGTTCCTCTTTTTTAAATCGTGCTGCGTGATAGCTGGGACACCCTGGATATCATGGCCAGGTGTAGCGTATTGAGCGCGCGCTCGTGCCATAGTTTTCTTCCTCTTGTTCTTCGAGCGTCTTGGTGATGATATTAAGCGCCGACATTACTACTACGGCTAAGGAAACACGACTGCACAAACCACGTATAAAAATTGAGAAAGCAAGGGAAAAAAATAGGAAGAAAAATAGAAATAGATATAAAGAGAGAACACAGGAAAAACTGGAAAATAGAACAGGAGAGAAAGAGAGGAGCAAAGAGAAAACTGAAGAGAAACAAAGAAGGCTGATCAGCTCCGCACTTCCTTCAGGCTCGGCACACACTAGCCCATGTCTGCGCTCTTCCGCCCGCATTTTGCAACGGGGTATACGATGTACAATTTCTGAAAACATGGGTCGATACCGAAGGCAACGAATTCGAACAGAGCGTCCCGCTAAATCACATGACATCGACTACCGCGTTTACTTGCGCACTGCCAGCGCTCATGACAGAACTGGTAGATGTGGGCTGTTGTGGTGGCAAAATTATGGCTGTTGCGATGTAGTCTTCGCTGCTGTTGGCTAAATATCTAATGTCCACTAAATAAGGTTAAAAGTTTAAGATTCACTGCAACAGGGACGTTGTCATCAATCAATATAACCCGGTAATTAAGATGTCTACTTTCTTTTTTGTGTGTGTGTGTGTGTGTGTGTGTGTGTGAAAGATTACTGGATGGAACGATTGCGTTCGGTGAGAACTGCAAGTAGGGCTCAGACAGCGTGCGAATTCGCGGTTAGTAATTGAATTAGCCTCATCTTAATTAAATCAAATTGAATTCGGGGGTTGTCTTACGGGATATGTGCACGATATGGTCACGACGCGCGCCGTAGAATGAGAAAATCCGGATTAATTTTGACTACCTGGAGCTCTTTAACGTGCATCAAACTAAGTTCAGGTGCATGGGGGGGTCTTCGCACATTGCCTGTGAACATCGTAATGCGGCCGCAGTAATGGTGCCCGTACTTAGCAGTAGAAAGCTATAGACTCTGAACGGCCATGGCGGGTCGCATAGATTTCGTGCTCGTAATTTCGCAAGACTTTTTCGCAATTCATAAATCGCTTATTTTCAGCGCAAAGATCGATTTATGCATGAAACCATTGACATTGATAATGCGTGGTCGCAGAGTCGTACTGCGTTCCGTGTCTATAGAAATATTGCTTGGAAACTTAGGCAAACAGAAACTGGAGAAATTAAGGCGTTATAAATGCCGAAATATCGTTTGACGTCTCAGACACTAAGGTTAGACAGATATATATATATATACCGTTATTGTCGTACCAGATAAAGGATCCTGGTGCCACAATTCTTTCCAGTAATTTTAGTGGAAAATACCATATATTCGCACATCATTACGAAATTTTTTCTTGGTGTTTTTTTTTTTTTTGTTCAGCTTTACACGTGGTGTCGTGGAATTATGGACGCACTGCTGTGTGCGCAATTAGCAGCTCCGAGAATACTGAATGAAAATATTGGTACATTCGCTTATAAGCTCGCCGCAAAAGAGGTGCTTTAATCACGTGCGTGGGGCTTTCTTTCTTTTTTGTTTTCTTGCCAGGCGTCTCAAACAAATGACGCCGCTGTCAAGGATCAGCCGTCTTCCCTTTTTTTGTGTTGTGGTGGGTGGCCTTCCATATTCTTGAAAGCCTATACTGCCACCGATGTCTGTGCTTGCAGCGCCTGCGAGTGCTTCGACAAACGCGGCGGTAAGCATCTGCGACGTAGGCAACCGCGATATTTACTAACCTATCTTCGATTTCTTCCGCGGGTCGTCGTTTTCTGCGCAGCCCAGAACGTGCGACTATTTCCGAGAAGGGATCGAACAATGCAGCCGTGATTTACTTCGACGGCCGTTTTTTACTTTTTCTTGGCGCGTCGTCGTCTGCTTTTCTAGCGCGCGCGCGCGCACGTAGCAGACGACGCGCGTTGTCGTCATAAACCACGTGACCCACCCGAGCCAGTCCGATGGTAGCGGCGCGGCGCGTGGCCTCCGCGTACTAGTTCCGCGCGCCGGCGACGTTCGCAGACAGCGGCTCGCGTGCGCGTTTGCTCGCCGCCAGCGAGCGAAGTTTGGCGTCCGAGTCGTCCTGTGCGTGTGTGCGTGCGTGCTTGTGTGTCGTCGACGTTGACCACGTCGTCGTCAGAGGGGCGGCGTAGGAGCAGCAGCTGACCAGCGCGTGACCGACCTACCAACGACCGTCGTGCTGTGCCGATTGTGTTTTGTGTGATTTCCTTGAGTGTTTCGATCAAACACAACTTGTGGAACGTTGGGAATGTTGTGAGTGTGACTTCGACTGCTTCGACGTCCTGTACCACTACAGGCTTCACGAAAGGCGGGAGTACGAAGTCGGCGCGTGCGGACTCATTCGATGAAGGAGAAATCTTCCAAGGTAAACGAGGGGGGGACATTCCGGATTTCCGGTTGGACTACGCTACAACTCTTTTTGAAAACCCGTGCGCCCCTCCGAATTCGCCGAATTTGCGTCGAGCACAAGACGCGTCGGTGCACTACGCGACGAAGCTATTCGCGTAGCACCTTTGGCGGCGGTGGTCGGGTTTTACGGGACGAGTTTCCGAGAGGAAAAAAAATGTTCTCCGCCGCAGCTGTAGGAGTAGTTTTCAAAGGCGCCTGCTCTGTGGGCGATCTTTTCTTGGCGGTATTCTTGCGAGTTGCATTGCAACGTTCTGAAGCAACCGCGCTGTCAAGGATTCTCGGCTCGTTATTTCTGAGGAAGAACCCGCGATTACTTTAATTCGATTACCGACCGTCGCCGGATGTAAGCAGTCATCGGTTTCAAGAAACGGAGTTGCTCGGTGTAGTCAGATTGGCGGTGTCGTGAGCGTATGTATTTGCGATGCCACGTAGCGCATATTCAATATTTCTTTCACTGCGAACAGCTGTTTTTTGTTAACCACAGCTGATTTGGAAAGTGTCAGCATAGTTCGTCGCCTTTCTTTTCGTGCCGATGAACCTTTTATACAGTGGAAGATGTCAGCACTTATTAGAATAATGCCTTGAGTCGTTTGGCAATAACACCGACGCTACAGTATGACTTACGAATCAATCGGCGCTTCATATCTCACTCCCTCGTGTAGTAATTTCATAAGTGTGTGTTTGCAGTGTGTGTGTGTGTATGTGTGTGTGTGTGTGTGTGTGTGTGTGTGTGTGTGCGTGTGTGTGTGTGTGTGTGTGTGTGTACATCAAGAACTCTAAGCAGTTATTAAACGTCTAAGCGACTTGTCGTTAGGTGTTTAGACCGCCGTTACAACAATAGAGCGATTTGGCAATCCCATCAATTTTCTTTGTGCGATATCTCATTTCCTCCATTGAGAGATACAAGGCGCGTATCGCATTCACCGAACTGTGTCACTAAGGTATAGCTCCGGAGGTAGATAATAAATCTTTATCGACACCGAGGCCGTCTCATCTACGTCGTCGCGTTCTTTATTAGCTTCTTCTCTGCGCTGCATTGTTCCGCGACGTGCGCGTGTTCTACCTGACCCAATTAGGACAGGCCGCGTGTCCGATGACACGTGATGGGTCATACGGTACGGCTAGCTGGGCCCGGTGATGTGAAGCAGCGCCGCGCGTTCGACGGGTCACCGAGCATAAACTTATCATCCGATGCATTGAAGGATGGCGCTTCATGCTATCTGCGTAACTAGCGAGCGTTAATGACTGTCTTGAAACACCATCGCGAAGTATGGAAAGCGAGGTCGCGAGAGCGTGGGGCACTCGAGAGAGCCCTTATTTCCAAGTGTCAGATATCCGGTGGGGGGGAAATTGTAGTCCGAAAGACAACCGAGATTTTTCTGTGGCCTGAATATTGATATTGTCGAGGGGACGAACGCCTACCCCCCGTGTTGATATTATACGAGAGGCAGGGGGGGGGGGGGGGGGGAAAGAGAATCGCTTTCGTACTGCCCCACCCCCTACCTTCCGTAACTGACGCCCCCCATCTCTCGATATAAACAAGTTACTTGCTGTTCACTTAAAATAAAAAAAAAAAAATAAAGTTTACCCCGCAATTTATTTTGTCTCATCTTTCACACCTGCCTTCCCTGAAGTAGTGCGGCAGATCAAAGATACTTCCTTTGACCCTATTATATTACCTTTTATTTTACGCTTGTCATTATCATGACCTCCTATGCCTAGTACAGGTAGGTCTCTCCCGGTAACCCCTGTCGGATTCACCTTGTCCAGCGCGAGGAGACTCCGTTCAATACCGGCGAATTTCTTAGTTTTGTCAACCCAAGTAATCATATCTGCCGTCAGCGGCTGCTTTCGTGTGTCGTGGTATCCATTACGGTGATCTAACTGATTATCGGTACTCTCCCTTACTCTTGATATTAACTACAGTCCGTGATAACCTAAGAGTAAATGCACGTTAAAGAACACTGCGCAGTCAAAATTTCCGGATCCCCCCCCACTACGGCGTCTCTCGTAATCATATTGTGGTTCTGGCACGTGAAACCCCAGATATTATTATTGACCCAAAGATTAAATACAGGCTCCGCCCCCAGAACTGATGGCGCAGCTGCCATTCGTCTATGCGAGAGAGTCGTGCTGGTGGCTTCCGCTGTAACCGCAATTCCTTTAGATAGCTGTTAATGGAAATATAATCAACATTGATTAACAGTTCGTCGTCATTACTTAGCGCATTGCGTGTCGCTGAGAGTGATGTCGGAATCTTTGCTGAAATTCTCCAGGAAGTTCATGTTGTTGACCGAAAACCAGCGAGACCGACATGTGCTTGTATGAGAAAATCACCTACCCGCTTCACCTTGCGGAAATGAGCAATTGCTGTTAGATTGGGCATCTATGCAGTTTGACTCTCGGTGGGACAGGGACAGCGATGTCTGTAGGCGGAGCTTACTCATCTGTTCTTGGGTTGTAAGGGGAGCAAACAGCGCGGGACACGGGGCGGTAAAAGAACAGGAACTAACAACCACTGGTTTATTGCTTGGGATACGCAATATATGTAGAAGCTGTGCGCAGAATAACAAAAACACAATTTCTGCGCAGAGAGAGACACGAAGTCATCGTGTCAGCTGCGTCTGCAAAACAGGGTCTGACACGATGACTTCTTGTCTCTCTCTGCGCAGAAATTGTTTTTGTTGTTCTTCTGCGCACAGCTTCTGCATATATTGCGTATCCCAGCAATAAACCAGTTGTTTATTGCTGCCTGTCCTTGTTTCACCGTCCCGGACACGGGACGGTGAAATCCACTCCAGCGCTGTTTGTTCCCGTCTTAATCATGTATTGACCAGCCCAGCTAGGTGCACTCCTGAGGTTGTAATGGACTGCAGTATATATTGCCGCATCCAATCTGCAGCTCGAAAACAACAACGCAGAGCAAGCGCAGCAAGAAAGGGAGAGGAGGTTCACGCCCGATCCTCTTTCCAGCGAGTTGCATAATTGAAGTGAGCTGTCCTGTATCCGACCTCTGCTAGTCTGCGTCGTGGCAATATATTTGCCACACCTATTCTATGATCCACTCCGCTGCCTTCATATATCCCGTGATGCAATGCCTATCACTTTCCGTTTTATCGCACGCGGTGCGTGTGCGTGCGCGCGTGCGCGCGCGCGGCAATAAATATATTCTCCATCTCTTCTCGCGGGGTTCGTTGACTGTCGTTCGTTGTCCGGCGGGAATAGCATTTTGAGTGCACTGTCGTTGCATCCAGTCGCAGATGTCCCAACTCTTTCTTTCTGCTGGCCTATCTCCACGGTCTGTAACGCCATCCCGCTATAGCTAAGCAAGCGCGCTTCCCGCATCGGCGGGGCTGTGCAGCCCAGTGACCATTAGGGCTGCCAAGTGTGATGAAACCCACCGGGGATTGAGTGTCGCAAAACAGCCGGAACTCCGATGGGTCACTATACTTCATTGCTTGCGCAACGCATGCGACAGCTCGTTGTGCTGCGTTGTGTTCGAACGACGGCCTTAGTTGCGACAATTTTGCGAGCGAGAACCCCGTCCATTCCGTCGTGTCCCGAAATTTCGGCATGCAGTAGCGCCCACAAAAAATTGGCCGCGTATCTACGTGCTTCCCTGCAAATGTCGTCCGCACTACTTTGTTTTGCCCTGCCTCAGACAGCGCCTACTCTACGTTGAATTGGCTGCATCTGGCTGGCATTGATAAAACACTAGGGTCTTTAGAATTGCGTACCTATGTATTTTCTAATAAAAGAACACACGACCTGACAGTAACATATTGATGTTGCGCCTCAAGTATGCGTAGTATTTGCTTTTTGATCGAATATGTTCACAAGTATGAAGGCAAACACCAGTTCAAGATGGCTGGGCGTTCAGAAAGTGGTTAAACTTTGGCCGAGTAGCTGAATCGGGTTACGGACAGACAAACAGAAAGACCAAAATTTTTGCGTTCAAGTATCCCAAGAAATACTATCGTGTTTAAAACAGGACGGCAATTGTGCTTATTGCGTGCGGCGATTTTTTTTTCGCCCGTCGAAGTAGCTTGGCACGTTTCGTAAAAATTGTTAGGGTTTCGCGTCCTAAAATTACGATAAGATTACGAGGGACGCCGTATTGCAGGCCTCCGGAAAATTTCGACCATCGGCTGTTCTTTAACGTGCACTGACATCGCTCAGCGCGAAGGCCTTTCGCATTTTGCCTCCATCCAAACGCGGCCGCCGTGGCCGCGATTCGATCCCGCGACCTTCGGGTGTGCAGTCAGGCACCACAACCACTAGACCACCGCAACGGCTCTTGACAGGTTTCGATGGGGGGCGAAATGCCAAGAGCTCCCGTGTGCTTAAATTCAGGTGCACTTTAAGAAAGCTCAGGTGGTAGAAATTAATTCGGACACACCCAATACGGCGTGGATCATAATTATATCGCGGTCTTGCTACGTGAAACCTCGCAAACTTTATCAAAAAATATATAGCTTTTTTCCCCTCCTGGGGTTAGTCACGAACGATTTTTCTCGCTTTTTTTGTTTTGTGACGACAAAAAAGCACTTAGAAGAATCCTCAGAAAAAGCATACTAGTACCACCTCTTCGAAAACTGGGCCTGCAGTTATCGGAACCTGTTCTTCTTTCTTTTGGAGCCACTACTCTGGGGTACAGTCACAGGGAGGTTTTAATTGCCGTTCAGGAATACATCACTGCGACTAAACGAACCTCTTGCTAAATTCTGCGTGCATTAGATATTTAATTACTGGTAATTGGCACTTTAATCAATAACTAACTAGCGTACCTAGGAATAACACAATGCAGTATCGGGAAAATTCACCTTCTACTTGGCCGATCCCCTCCATTGGGTATGAGCCATATCTGGAGGAAAACAACAATCCTGATCTTAAATGCTTCGCATCATTGATAACGCTGCTTTAACAGCGTGCCCCGAGCGCCTGGGATGGCTTTACGTACGCGAATTGGCAGAATTCGCAACCGTTCCGTACAGCTGTTGGCCACACGCTGCTGATTCGCAATCTTGACGAATGCATCTCGCACCCTTTTCAATTGAGCCATGCAATTTGCCGAGGCTTGCAGCTGCGTTCGTGCGCGGATCTCGCGTTGTTTCATTGTCGAAACAGGTGTAGCAGATAGACGGGATACGAGATGTGCCTTCAAAGTCCGAGAGAGTTCTTTGAACGAAGAGACAAAACAAACAAAAATACATCACTCAAATGTCTTTTTAAGCGAGGAAGAAGGAACCTGGCTTCTGCCGATACACTTTAAGCTTTTATTACGTTTCGCAAATTTTTCAATAGTGAATTCGAAATCTCTTCAGTGTGCTTTCCGAGGACGTTGACCGATGATAACGATCTTGTGATGATTTTTATTGCCACTGCCGTTCGAAAAGGGGTGGCGACGTATGTCACGTGGCCTGTTCCTTTTAATCAGCCTTAATTATGCCTATTGAAATCTGGTGAATTGGACTACCGCTTTCGATCTTTCCTTTTCCCCCATTACAGCTTTGAACTGCTCATGCACACTTGGCAGCAGGGCGCTAGCGCAGCGAGGGAAGGGGGGGGCGGAAGAATGGGGGTGGGGCCGTTGCGTGGTTCAAACCATTCTAATTTTTTTTAAATTTGCATGTGTGTATATAGACGCGCCCGTAGTACACCCCACCTCCCTGGAAGAGGGGGGGGGAGGTTTTTCTACGGTTGTACCGCTGGCGTATCCAGGAAGGGGTGTTGAACCACCTCACCGGCTACGCCAGTGGTACAGCGCAACTCGTTTTGACTTTGTTCTAAGCAGTCTCCCATAGTAGATTGCTTATTCCGTGTCCTGGGCGACCGTGCGGCTTGAACGTAAGGTTTCCCTAAAGTACTCTGCACAGCCGGTTCGCTAAATTATTCCTTCGACAAAGATGACAACGTTTCTACCGACTAGCTAAAATTCACTTTCTTCCTTCTGCCGCATCAATATATTTTTTTTCTCGTAAGTTGGGGGTTGTCGGTCGTAGGCCCCGCTGTATAAAATTGTGGGCGCAGCGTCCCACAATCGAGGGAGCCGATCACGCAACGCTCTGGGCTTGTCCCTTTGAGTTCTTCTTCTTTCCTCGTCGTTTCTCGAATCGGGGGGCGGTCTTATTTCTTTTTCCTGTGTACGCACGAGTCTCGCCAGTGCCACCGCCGCCTCGTCGGGCCCTTCTCTCGCCCTGTATGTGCATGCATACGAGCGGCCCCTTTTGCTGGCGCCGTTCGTCGGACCAACTCTCCAGCTTCTTCGCCGCCGATGGACGCTCGGCGAAGCTCGCGCCGCCGCCGGCCTAGTTTTCCCGCGGCTGCTGCTGCTCGCTACCGCGCGGCCGCCTTGAGTTGGCGCCAAATAGGCAGCCTTCACAAACACACACACGCGCTCAGGCGCTTGACAGGGCCGTGGGCGTACGTACGAAGGCTTTCCCTGTAGCTCCAGACGTCTAACGCGAATCAGCGTCAGTGAAGGAACGCGACGAAGACATTCACTTAGTGCTTGCGTTATCTGATAACAAGAAAAATCGGACACGACCGTGTTTATCGTTATAAATGTTAATATGCAAGCATTTCATGGCTGTCTCCCGTGACATCGTAAAAAAAAAGAAAAGCCTAATTCGCCTAAAACGTCTCGAAGGTGAAAGCCATCTTCTTTCCTTCTCAATCGACGTAATGATCCTGCCTCGCCCCACTGTGAAAGCTTTCTGTACCTAACGTGGTTTTGCATTGACTCCGTGATCTGCATACCTTTTGACCAAGCGACGTCATTGATGACGTCATCATGTGACGTCACGTTGGTGTAACAAGTTTTGGGGATCTCTGGCACCATGACTTCATATGTTGCGTTATCATGTTATGAACAATGATATGCTTACGCAGAGCAACCACGAAGGATTTTAATTACTTTACTTCATTTAGCGAAACACTCGGAACACGGACAGCTGTCCCAAGGTCTGCGGAAAAAGAAAGCAGGGCAGTAGACTAGCCAAAAAAAAAAATAATAACTAAAAAAAAAAAGGTTAATGTACGATGTACAAAAACAGCAGGCCGCTGAAGTTCTGCCGCACCAATTAGTTATAACCGTACTGTCACTCCTCGTCTTCTACACAGTTTTCAACATCCTCCGCGCCCCCCCATAGTGGCGCATGGCGATGAAGAACACTAAACACACGCCAGGGTTCATGCACACAATGTTCGCCAGTATTTGAGTTCCAAGTCAGTCCTGGTGGTGTCATCCGGTCCTCCTCCTGCACTTGATTTTCCAGCGATGCTTTCGACGCTTGTTCCAGGCTCGTGCTATTGAGCGCGCTGACCTTGATGTACTTGCGCTGTTGCTGAGCAGGTTTCCTCGGCATGAAAACTGGCACAGAAGACTCTTCCAGAATGATCTCGTGCAGCCATTTCTGATGAAGCCTTTCCTTGGCTTGCTCTTCCTGGCTGCATTAACCTTGTAAGAATCAGCCTTCTGCCTCTGCCCTGGTCTGGTCTGTCCCATTCGCCGCTGTGACGCTGTATCGGCATTTCGCACTTGCACTGAGACTGGCTGTACGATCGACATCCTTCTCAACTTTCTCGTTTGTAACTTACAGGATGGGCGGTAGTTATGAGAAGTGCCGACGACAGGCTTTTGTATCCTCATGGTTTTCCTTCTGCTTCCTTTCGCTTTATGAACTGGCCTTGATTTTCTTCCGTGAGGCACTTGCACGCCCGGTGGTGAGGACTTCATAACATCTGCATCTGTCGTCTGCGGCGTGCACTCGTCCTCGAGATCTGGTTGATCGCCTTTTGGATTTCCATAGGCTTCTCGCTTTTCTATCGTATATATCTCTTCCTTCACCACGAACACCAGAGTTGTTGGAGATGTCTCTTCCTTAGCTTGATGGGTACAGCACGTTGACGAGAATTCTAAAATCGTGCAAGGTGCCTTGAGACTTTGAGGTTGTTCTTCGGTGTTGATGTTCGATACTGCCTTCTCTGCAGTGGGCATGGTAGTCTGTCTGCTTCCGGTATGTTGCTCTATTTGTCGTGATGTCGACTCATCTAGCTTGTGTGCGACAATATTGCTATTCGGTACGTAATGGCTAAATGGTGGTGACGCAGATGTCGAGAGTACTTTCTTCTGTACTTCTGTTCTGATACGTTGTCTTATCGTGTCCAAGTGAGCCTGTCGAGCATTCAATGTGTCTGCGATCTTAAATTCTGCTCTCACCTTCGCTCGAATAATCTGGTGAACATAAACGTCTGCTTCCTCCATCTCTGCTTCTAAATGATTTATGTCAACTGCATCCTCTACTTCTTTGTCGATTCTCCTGAGCTCATCGTACTGGCCAATCAAAATGCTATGAAGATCTCGTAACTCACGTACTGATGGGCGCTCCACATGCAGAAGCCTTTCGATCCTCGCGATGGATTCCGTGACGGTCTTTCGTACTTGACGCCGGCTTTCAAACAGGGCCTCCATGATCCGGTCCAGTGTCGGAAAACGTGAGATCACTGGCCGGCAGCGTCGCGAGGAGAAGTCGGCGTCAACGTGGGATCCATCCCCGAAGTTTCGCACGAGGAATATCCGGTCGTTGTCGGAACGTTATTCTTTCTGATCTGGGTCTAGGGGATGGCTAGGCCTCGCACATTAGCTTCACCTAACGACAGCTTCACAAAAGTCATCCGGGTTACAGATGCGGTCGAGAAGTCGTGAAGTCCTTGCTCCCGGGTTTCGGCACCAAAATGTGGAGAAAAGGACACGCCGCCGTCCCCATGGTGAAGCCCCCCGTCGACCTCCTCTTTATTCGAACACACTCATCTGATCCTAGTGATGATGATGGCGTCACTCCTCGTCTTCTACACAGTTTTCAACACTGTCCTCGGAGAAAAGAGCAATGCTGCTTTGTATAGGTCTTGTAATTCGAAAGAGAATAATGCATACTACGCACCGTGTGAAAATTCTTCGGTGGGGTGATTATTATTATTATTATTATTATTATTATTATTATTATTATTATTATTATTATTATTATTATTATGTGCATTTATACGAGGACTTAATTTAGAAGTTGCAGTGACTGTTCCGTTCCCTAAGGACGTGGTCATTTTTGTCGTTTCGAAAAGCGTCTGTAATGACCAGATAGTATACGTATCTTGTTCGGTTGGCGACTCAGCAAGGGGGGAAACTTCAAAAACGCTTCGCTAGACGCACGCTTACGCGTGCACGCAAAAAAGAAAAAAGAACACAAAAAAAGTGACGGTATGCATGCTCTGCAAACCTGGCGACCCTCTCGTCAAGCGTGAGTCCTTCGACCCTGGTGCCAGCTGACGTCACCCCGTGTTGCTTAAAAAAGCTACGGTATGTTTTAACGCTTGTAGCTCCCTCTTAGGCTCCGTTATCGTGGTTCGTTGTCGCAGGTTGGACTTCACACTGCTGATATCACCCGCCACGGTGTTCTAGTGGTTACGGTGCTCTGTTGCTGACCCGAAGGTCGCGTGATCGAATCCCGACCGCGGCAAAATGGCAAAAGGCAAAATGGTAGAGGACCGTGAGCTTAGACTCAGGCGCCCGGTAATGAACACCAGACGGTCGAAATTTCCGGAGCCCTCCACTACGGCGTCTCTGATAATCATATCGCGGTTCTGGGACTTTAAACCCAACAATTATTTTGCTATGACACCAATGAGATACACTGCACGAGACTTCAGGGAAGCAACTTCTCAAGGGGATTTAGAACCCAAATATGGTGGCGACGTTATAGGTACACTAAAGAGAAAAAAAGATTATTTGCATATTAGTAAATTACAGGAAATAACTGCGTGCTTGCAATCACGCGTTCAAGAGAGTCGTGTTAGGTGGTTTCCGTTCTGACCACGAGTACTTTTTTTAGCTGCTAATATGAATACTACGCATTCTAAGAATTAAATGTCCGTCGTCCCTACTTTTAAAGTGTTACGTCTGGCTGAGCAGTGACGTCGGAATCTTTGCTGAAATTAGGCAGGAAGTTGAAGTTTTCGTCGTGGAGTTTTGTGAACGGGGCGCTGGCCCTTGTCAAGCCGTTAGAGGGTTTTTGCTGGCACCCTGTAGCCTCACCAGTGTTGTATTCCTTCCTGTTGATGCTGAAAAAAAAAAGTTGTTGTTATTATTATTATTATTATTATTATTATTATTATTATTATTATTACTGTTATTGTTATTATTGTTATTATTGTTGTTATTGTTATTATTATTATTCGTCCGAAAACCAGCGACCAGAACATGTCTATATCGTTGGGAGGGCAAGTTTCGTCGTAGCTTGCTGCAGCGCTGGCGTTACGGCTCGCCGCTTTCTCGATTAACGGAATGCACTCCGCACATGTGGACTTGTCCACTGGATGGACAGCTCGAGAATAGCTCCCCCGCTGTCGAGCAGTCGTGCGTGGACTCGCCGAAACGCGTGGTAGGCCATCCTTGTTGAGCCGGTATACTGTGGAGTAACGACGAGGGCCGTAAGTCTTCGTGGGCCAAAGGGCTCGCCCCGTGGGGTATCGCGTCTGCTTTGGCGCAATCGGTTTCGAGTTCACGCACTGTGTGCATTCCCCACTCCACTCGAGGACCTGAGTGCGCTACGGCTTAGGTTATCGGCGCTGCACCGTCTCAAGGAGCAGTCCGAGATGGCGTCCGCACACAGGGTGGCTGTCTCCGTTACGTGCTTTCCTTGCGTGTGCTGCAGTCGCTTCTTTTTTTGTTCTTTTTTGAAAGAGCCGTGGGAGACGCCCTATGCGATAACATTTGATCGGTACGGAGCTGCGACTGCCGTCAAGAGCCTTTCCGACAGTGTGTGTGTGTGTGTGTGTGTGTGTGTGTGTATATATATATATATATACATATATATATATATATATATATATATATATATATATATATATATGGTGTAATGATGAAAAGCGATGCTCGGGCACGGGCGCATACTCGGCTAGACGAAGAGAACAAGGTCACAAATAGAACAGCCGGCCCAGCGAACGGGTGTTCCTTGTTTCTCCATTACAATATATATATATATATATATATATATATATATATATATATATATATATATATATATATATATATATATATATTCAGCAGGAAAGTTCAGTGGGTTCGGTCTGTGTAAGAAAAAAACGGGTGCACGTACGAGAAAGCAATACTTTTATGCCTTACGTTTCGGCCGTGGCACGGCCTTCGTCAGAGAATGAATGACGAAGGCCGTGCCACGGCCGAAACGTAAGGCATAAAAGTATTGCTTTCTCGTACGTGCACCCGTTTTTTTCTTATATATATATATATATATATATATATATATATGTATATATATATATATATATATGTATATATGTATATATATGTATATATATATATATATATGTATATATGTATATATATGTATATATATATATATATAATATAGCTTCCTTGCTATGGCGCTCGCGGTCGCAAATTTACTATCACGATTGATATGTCACCCTGATAGCGCGGGCACGCCATTCGTGACCTGTAAATGCCGGGCGCGCGGCGGTTACGCAAGGAAAAACACGCGAGGATATATGACGATTACTATTATAGGACAGCTAGGCGCCCGAAGTACGCCCTATCTTTTTAGTGTACAATCATTCCGAGGCACGCCGCCAGCGAATGAGGCTTTACGGTCATAGCGTACAGCTAGCTGCATGCTGCCTTGCTGCGTCCTCTTTCTGGGTTTGTTCACGTATACGCTGCACAAGCTTCTCTTGTGCACATGGGAAATGGCCTGCTGGTTTGTTTTAGGACTCTTCCAGCTGTTGCGGCGATTTGCCGTGTTTACACGGTTCTCGCTTATGACTCGCAGCTCGCCAACACGGAAACATTACCTCACGTTAAGGTGAGATGATGGCTCTGTGTTCTGACGCAGGCACTCATCCGGCGGGTCATCACTATGGTGAGAGGTATATTGGTTTACAGCGCAATAAACCTGACACGCTGTTAGCTGAGAGGTACACCGTGCTTTTATGTTCAGCTGAAAGCAAGGTTTTCCCTTCACATCTTGTGCGTTCTACATATTGCGTGCTATATGCTCAGTGTAAACGCAGCGCGCTCGCTGTAACAGGCCTGCATGCTACAATAGACCGGCGTTGCTGTGGGTTACAAAATGCCCGAAGGCATAATTGGGTCAACTCGCTAGTAACACTCAGGCTATAGATTGTCCTTGTCCTGCAGGGGGTATGCGTGTATTTTGATTACGAAAATGACTGACTGCCGTATCCTCATCAAAGAATGGCATTTGATGAACGTAGACTCGCGTTGTATGCTGTATGGGTTTGCATTGACGTGTCCCCTTGTTTACATTCGGGAATATACATCAGCAGCCGACGCTTGTAGCGCAGACAATTAATTCCTGAGCTATGTGTCCAGGAATTATCGTCGCCTCAGTCCCACTGGTCAGTGGTACCACTGCTGATCGCGATCAAGTCTGATCAGGATCAGGTTTCTCAGCAGTCGTTCTCTCCCTTCTGCAGCTTGGGTAAACCTACCAATCACGACCTTGAACTTCGATCCGGATCAGGCCCAATTGCGATCACAAGTTACCGTGCGACACAAATCTTTCTCCTTCGCTAAAAGAGCCCACTTGTAAACCTGCCTCGTCGGCGGCGCATTATGCCGAACGAACTCTTGCTCCATGTTCAAAAGACAGGGCGTGCAAACACGGACGCAAGATGGAAGTCAAGACAGCAGAAACGCCGCTGTTGTCTTGACTGCCCTCTTGTATCCGTATTCGCACGCTTAGTCTTTTTAACACGAATCCGTATACCATCTAGCTGAGCTTTCTGTTATTCATCCGAACTCTCGCTCTTCGTTCCCGTAAGGCGATCTCTCTGTCGAGGTGTGAGTCAGCCGCTGACGCCGCGAACAGCTGAGCCGCGGCTGTGTTGTGACGCAAGGAATTCGGCCTCCGCGGCAGCTCGGTATGCGGGTCTTCGCGGCTGACGCTGTACGCGCTCGCACGTCGGCGCGAAGGTGCGCCGACCGCTCGACTTTCGCACCTGCTGTAGCTTAGCTGTACGGGCCTCAACCGCTTGGTGCAGTGTGCTACCGCTGAGAGCGCGGCGTTGGGGAAAGAGGGGGGACTGTCGCCCGTTGCTGCCGTGCGCGCTTTTCTGCACGATGCGCCGCTATGCACTGCCGCGGAAGTCTACTGTCGCCCGTTGCCCGGAAGGAAACGTGCCGTATTCGCGCCTCCGTGCGCGCGGCTCTCATCTATATGTGGGCACTCTTCTACGCGAATAAAGTGTTTCAGCTTACTCGGAGCGAGCATTAAAACGCACATACATACATGCATGCATACGTATGTACGTACACGCATACATACATACATGCATGCATGCATGCATGCATGCATGCATGCATACATACATACAGCGTCACAGCCCGTCACTCTTGTGCGGTATGCGGCATCGCTATCACCCTGCAGCCGCTGGTCCAAGTCTGTGGAATTTAAAGATTTTAACAATGCCTTTGTCGCCTTCATCCTCAGTTACTTTTCAGGATGGCATTCTGGGATGGTTGCTATCCAAATCGGTGTGTGGTAATGCCAGCTATAGCGATTGCGACAGATCGTCTCTGCAAAGCGTAGCGATGACAGTCGCAGATTTGCTGGAAAGTATCCTTATTACCACAGACGTCACAGAGAGCGTTGTCGGACATTACTATACGAAAAGAAAATGAACTTGAGATAGCCACTCTTTGCCATAACCGGCATAGCAGAGCGGCCTCACTTCAGCGGACTTCAGTTGGCACTCGAAAATGTAGCAGAGTTCAGGTGGTGTTACCGGTCGATTCGGCTACTTGCTGTACTGCACGTGGACGGCGTAACATCTTGTGTGATCATTTGAAGTTTGCAAGCAAGGTGAGAGCTCGAAGTCCGCCGCGTTGGTGTTGCGGTTACGGTGCTCGGCTGCTGACCCCAAGGGGGGCGCGGGTTCGAACTTCTATCCCGGCCGCGGCGGTCGCATTTCGATGGAGGCGAAATGCTTGAGTCCCGTGTGCCTAGATTTAGGTCCCCATTAAAGCACCCCAGGTGGTCGAAATTATCGGAGCCTTGGACTGCGGTGTCCCTCATGTTCATGTTCTGGTTTTGGGACGTACAACCCCAACAATTATTACTAGTATTTCAGATTGAAGGAACGTCCACTTTGAATAGGTGTCGATGTTTTTTTGCTTGTTTGCAACGATGCTTCATGACTGGCCACAAGAGCCTTGCAGAAGACAACGCAGCCTTCCTTCGCGCATTCGAGCGAGTAGAGAGAGAAAAGATCGGAGGAAGACAATCCACGGGTATCGCGGACTTTCCATTTAGTTTAGAACAGGAAAAAAAAAAAAACAAAAAAAAACAAAAAAAAAAAACGCGACGTGCGGTTCGTATAGCCGGAACAAATCGTCCCTTGCGTACCGTCTAACGAGCACTTCGCAGAGCAGCCCTCCGCGTTTCGTTCTACTTGGTTGCTCGCGAGGCTCGCGGCTGTCTGTCGCTGTGCCTGCGCTGTTTAAAAAAAGAAAAGGACAGTGGATAGTGGTGGTCATTCCGATTCGCAGCCGTGATAAGAGCTCGCAATAAAAGCCGTCTCAGGACGAATTGACTCGCGCTTGCCTTCGCGCATGCATTCCGCGTTTTAAGTGTTCCACGGGAAGTTGTCCCGCGTTAGCTAGCCTTGGCTAGCCTTAACTACCGTCGAACTTAAACTGCATTTAAACTACCGTAGTGGTAGTTGGACAGATCCTTTATTCACCGCTTATCCGATGAAAATTAAGAGCTCACACGTTCGGAAAACACCGATGGGTATTTCTGGACAGAAGTAACCAGTAACGAACCGTTGGGGATTAAACCGCTGTTAAACACCGGGGACGCACGTTTCAGCTTCGGTTGTACAGAGTGCTTAATGAGTGATTTTTAAAAAAATTTCGTCGCGATTGCCGACACCTCTTCTTGTCACACGCGGGTGGAGGAAAATTTATTTATTTATTTAATTACTCACAGATTACCTATATCGCCATATATGCATTACGTAGGGGGAAACAAAGACATAACCAGTACAAAAATTGGGGGACCCTTAAGCTTCGCCTTTAAGAGTTGATAGCGATATCCCGTCCCTAGTGCGTACTTCAATCACTTAGTGCATACTATGTAATGTGTAGTATGCTTTAAACCGGGAGAAATTATGCGCAGCAAATGTGGGAAATGTTTTCGAACTTGCTATGCACCCACTACGTGGTGTTAAGGGAATACGCGGAGTAAGGTGTGTGCCGTTTGTAAAGGGTGGCTGGCTTTAAACTATGGAATCGTTATGATAGTCACATATTCTGACGCCCGATGGCAATGTACGCTTGTACCACACAATATTCCTGGGATATTACATGTTATATTGCGACGCCTATATAAAGGACGCTTGCGTTTGCGAAGCATGGAAGTTATTTTCACTGCATTTCCAAGCAGAGGCATGGCTGTGTGGTAGAACACCTGCTTGCCACGCAGACAACCCGGGTTCGATCCTCACTCGGACCCAAAATTTTTATTATTTATTTTATTTGCACCTTTCTCGATTTTTCGGTCACGGACAAGATGATGATTTTTCGGTCACGGACAAGATGATGATTTTTCGCTCACAACGAACGACGCCGACGCCGACGCCGGAATTTCTGCGAAACGAGCTCTTTAACGCGATCGCGTTAAAAGAACGCGTAGCAGAGATATATACACACATATACAAAAATCACTAACATTATCAGAAGTAACATAAGTATGGATCAACAAGTGCATTTTCAATGCGCGTAGTACATACATTTGTTAATGCAAAAACAATTTCACAACACAGAAAAAAATAAATCCGTATTTGTTATATTTACTAAGTCGTCTATTAAACTCCCCAATTTAAACAGACTCCCCACCCCTCTTCTTTTTTTTTCTTTTTTTTTTCTTACGCCTGCGACGCATGCCAAATGAAATATAGGCGTGTCGGATCAACGTGACATCCACGCATGCTATTTTGTTATACGATTCGCAGCTTTCGCGGACTCCACGTGCTTTTGGAGGTAAAACGGATCAATATACACCGCAGTTTTTCACTATGCTGGCTGTAAAAACAAGATGACAGCTTCGATAACGTCCCCGCGTATACGCAGTGTACTGCTAATGCGTCACTCCGATACTGGGCGAATTGCAAAGCTGAGACGCAATGCCTTCGTCGCTGCGTCGTATTTCTCGCACGCGCGCTCCATGTACGACATCTACTGCGCTATCAATGACGCAGCAATATGATGAATGACCCGTTTGTTCTCTCGGACAATGCAGCCTGCTGACCGAGGGAAAGCGGGCTGCCGTCGACACGTTTCAGATTTGTAGAACGCATTCCTGGAATCGTTGAATTCGCTTCTAATGCCCTAAAAAAAAAAGTCCTTTTATCTTTGTGAATTTCTTCAACGTCGGATGAATTGTTTCGCAAAAGTATTCTTCCTCGGCACTTAGGTCACTGGGTAATTCTTTCGTTCTTGTAGGTGCGCAATGCTTGAGAAAAAAAGTTTCGTAGCCATTTTGTTCACTAATGCGATTGTCTCGTTTACACTTTTATGCACGCGTTTCTAAGAGCGCCACGCAAAACACGCTACTGCTATTTGAAAAAAAAAAAAAAAAAAAAAAAAAAAAAAAAAAAAAAACTCGCATGGCTCGTTATGCATTCACCTGAGGTGACTCGAAGGCGAAAGCCACCTCCTTTTCACCTCGGTCCATGTATTGGTCCTCCCCCGCTCCCTCTGAAGCCTTTCTGCACCTCACCTCAGTTTGCATGGCCTCCGTGATCGGACCACCTTCGACCAAGCTTGTGTCCATGTGCTTCGAGTTGTCGATGAATTCGCCCTCGCGCTGCCAACTGCCAGCTTCCTGGTTAGCTCAATTGGTAGAGCGGCCGCCCCGGATAGGCGTTGGTCCCGGGTTCGATCCCCGGACCAGGAAGAATTTTTCGGCAACTAAGGAGCTTTTCTTTCTGAGAAATCCGTACGGATTTCCTTGTGGCTTCGTGCTACAAACGGCTGGTTGTCTGTTTTCCCTTTCTTAACCCTTCCGCCACCTTGCGGGATTCCACAGAACTCATTTGCATTAATAGTGACCTCGTGTGTCGTCACTTTATTGGACGCCAAGATGACGTCACTAATGTCGGCGCTACATCACGTGATGATTCCTCGCATCACTTGTGTTGGCGTCGACGGTTGATTTTCGCGTTTGATGAGGCGTGTTAGGCCTTCGCCCTAATAGAATATTATTTGGTATAGCTCTATTGGATTCTACCACTGTGCGCTCCACATGGGCTCTCGATTCTTCGAGGTACAGTGGGGCCGTGATGCGGTGCACTCTTGAATCTTGCACCGAGTGGGTGCATCCCGGTCACGAGAACCTGCACGGGATTAGTTCGTCGTGCCGTACACTCCTTCTGAATCGAGCAAAGCTACCGTTTCCAGTCAGTCGTTACTGTGTTGTTTTTCCTATGTGTTCGATTTTTTTAACTGTATATACTGGCATAGGCGTGCGCACGAGGGGGGGCAGAGGGGGGCGGCCGCCCCCCCCTAGTAACCTAAGAGAGGAGGGCGCAAAGTCTGCCCTATACATTGACTTAATAGGGAGGGGGGGGGCGCTGCGATGAACCTTCGCCCCCCCCCCCTACCCCCCCTGAAGGGGAACCCTGCGCACGCCTATGTATACTGGGTGTAATCGGCAATTGTTCGCATGGTGGCTAAGCCGCCGTGCTTGGAGCTTCCACAGGCACTAGCGCCAGATTTCCATCTGGTGAACATTCTAGAAAACTGTGAAGGGGTGAGGGACCTCACTGAATAGCGATGACTAACGGGCCCGCAATGCCAGCCTGCGCTCTCGCGTGTAATTTGCATACGCGCATAGTTTCTCCCCGCGTAAGCCCTCGCATAAATCATCCCCTGTCAAAAAAAAGAAAAAAAGAACCTAAACAATTAGCTTCAGGGGAATAAAATAAATATCTTTCATTTTTCGTCGATGAATACGCTATGCTGGGCTGCACGCGCGCCTTTTAGAAGCTTTCTCGTGACGTCTCTGAAGCAGCTGCTTACGCACTCTTACAGCTATACATAATTGACTGCGCCATTTCCCGTTTTCATAAAAACAAAAGAAAAACGAAGTTTACTTGCGTAATCTGTATAGCTTATTTGCATCGGTACATGGATTTCAACCCACATATTTATACTGCATTTCCAGTGTGCACGCCTGGGAAAGCCGCGTCATAAGAAGATAAGATGTAAAGTGAAGCTTTGGGCTAGTTGGTTTTGCATTATGAAGTAGTAACAGCGCAATATTCACGCAGGGACATACAAAAGAAGCAACATATAGACGAGCGCCGACTTTCAACTGAACTTTTATTGAACACGAATGGAAAATATATACGGAAAAATTAAAAAAAAAACATTAAAGAGGGTTTTAGTTTTTTAAATATTTTCCGTATATATTTTCCTTTCGTGTTCACTAAAAGTTCAGTTGAAACTCAGCGCTTGTCTATATGTTGCTTCTTTTGTACGTCCATGTGTGAATATTGCGCTGTTACTTCATAACATAAGATTGTTAATTAGAACTTAGGGCTTCGGAACTGTTACCAATAATGGGAAACGCGGCCGTGGATGGCAGAGGGTTAGGCGGAGCAATGTAATTAAGAAATCAGAAATCATTACATGCAGTCGGCAGGACAGAGTGGGTTGGAGGTCATTGAGACATGCCTTCGTTCTGCATTGAACGTAAGAAAGGCTGAAGATAGCGATTTTTGGACATGAACTATACGTACAGCCTACTATTATTACGTGCCAGGACTGCATAACATGCATTACTACTAATACGTAAGGCCACTGTGAGGCGGTACAAGCGCTGAAACAGTTACACGAAAAGCAACCACCAAAACGTGTCCCGTTGTTGGCATGCATACCATTCGTTCGATGGCCGTAACTAGGAGGTGGTTTATAGGTTTCTGACCCCCCCCCCCCCCCTCCCGCCTCCAGAAATTTTTTCATCCGTTAACTTTTCGGGTGATACTAAGATATTTACACGCTTTCACAGCGACCACCCGTTGCCAAAGTTACCCGTTGTACACCTCTCCCCCCCACCCCCCACCCCGACAAAATTCCTGCGTAAGGCCCTCATTCGTGGATTTTATTTAGGACGTTTTCGAGGCTCCTCGTTACCATTACACGTATACGTAAGCCTGAGCGTGACGTTTGCGAAATTATAAAGGCCGAAAGACCCCGCTTGCACCCTCTCCATCGACGGCGCACGTGTGAGCTCTTAGCGCTTTAGTGTGGAACGTCAGGTTAGCGCCTTCGTTGTACTTAACTGCCTCTTGTTATGAGGCTACGGAGTTTGCAAAAGAAGCAGCCGGCGCTCGCTACTAAGCACAAAAGGCGTACTGAAAAAAAAGAAAAAAAAAAAGACAGCTCTTTTGTTCACTCGAAATGGGTTCACAACTGCGCCGGCAGAACGTACGTGCCTCAGTTACGGGGCGAATTAGAGCGGCGTGGTTGTGTGTAGTATAGTTAATGGACGGGCTTTCGGGGCTACGCGGTCGTTGCGTGCGCGCTTCTACGCTCCATTAAAAGGGTTCGGATTATTACGTGCCAGGACTGCATAACCGAATGAAATCCCTGATGCGGAGTTAATTTGCCGCTGGCATCGATATATCGCGCTGGCGTGCGTGTCTAGCGTGTGCGTGTATTATGCGAAAACGACTCCGGGCGATGCATAATGGTCTCGCAGGTTATTACTACGATGTCGATTGCGCGTTGCGTATGTACCAATCCGTGTCGTCACTGTTTGCGGTTTCATCTATCTCTGAGGACTACACGTGCGGCGTGTGCGTGCGTGCGCGCGTGCGTGTGTGTGTGTTGCTCAACTTGCGGCTTCGCCAAAAAAATTTTTTCGCCGCTGCCGATATATGCTTGAGAATAACGGAAGACGGGGCCATTAATAAGGGACATGTAGATGGCACGCCACTGTATTGTCTGTACTGTATAGTAAAAAGCTAAATAGACGGAGCGCGTGTGTGGTATCGATCGCGGGTTGTCTGCATTAACCAGTGCCGCGCGAAAGACTTCGTGGGCGGGTGACGTCGTGCGTTGCGTTCCCTGCCAGAGTCAAAGGTGCGCACTTACCGGTAAGTATCTTACGCATACCGGTAAGCGTAATCGCGTTGCATGATAATAATAATTACCGCGATTTTACGTGCTAAAACGACGATAGTAAAGGTTTTTAGCTTGTCCGGTATACAAGGGGGTGTTTACGGAATACCGGGTTGCCGGACGATGGTATGGACAGTTCTAGGCACGGTTTTTTTTAGGAAAAAAAATAACGTTTAGAAAAAGGCAACTCATTCGGTATTAGGCCGCTGACAAGAATTTACACCAGCAGAGTAGAATCAAGTATAGATTTCTGCAGTGGCAATCCTATGCTTGCCTGGTTCATCTCGTTGCCACCAGACGGCACCACCTATCCGGGCCTACGGTATCCGGTGCAACGCTAACGGAAAGAAGTTTCCGAACAAACTAAAGCTCTCTACGAGGCACGTCGTGTATGGTGGGGGGGGCTGCGGAGTTATTCTGAGCACCATGTGTTCTTTAACGTGTACCTAAATTTAAGCACATAGGTGTTGTATGCAGACAACGGTGCGCACAATCATTAACCGACCAGCCCATATGCCTATCTTTCTTCACGGGTGTTCCTTGAGTTTCGCCCACATTGATATGCGGCCGTCGTGGCTGGAAGTCGAACCCGCGCCCACATAGTTAAATGTTAGGCTTCAGTCGCCGCTCTTTCGTTCCGCTTGCCTTAGCTTTTCGGTTATATCCGGCCTCTGAGCCAGATGCCACCGATCCGTCGTAAAGGAACGACCAACCTAAACTATACGCTGCAGTTAGGGCGGGTCCCTTTTGCGGATCGTAGACTGGCGTAGCCGTCACTTAAGGCGAAAGCCTTAGATGCTTCATGAAACGCGAACTTTCACCGTCGGCGTCTCGCGTCCTTCGGCGTCGGGGACGAGTTGTGCGAAAAATCGTCACGAGATGACGTCACTATGACTCCGCAGACCGCAAACATCTGTGACGTCATCGTGACGTTAGTGACGTCACGCGACATAACTTTACATGATGACGTCATCGCAACGCGTCATAGCTTGGCCAAAGATGGTCCGATCACGGAGGCAATGCTAAACCTGGTTAAGTGCCGCCGATCTTGGTGGCTGGGCAGCATCAATTCATCGACTCAGAGGAAAAAGATGGCTTTCGCCTTCGAGTCGTGAATGCATAAGGAACCGTGGGAGTTTTTGAAGCACTAACAGGCTGGATTACCGGCCTATTGCTATTCTCCTACGATTGTAGGTCAGCTTGCCGGCTAAGCGTCCTTTCTGGCGAACGGAAGCGTTCGCAACTGCGTCCGGTAGCCAGCTTCCCGTTAAACACGATACGCTCTGTGTGCCAAGTGTTTCTCTAACTGGTTGTCCTTCGTATGTATACCGCGTTCAGATACGCGGGTGTACTCGCGCACATGAGTAAACCCCGTATGCTGTGTGGTTCGCTTCGTTCCAAAACGCTTTCTATTCCCGCCCTTGCACGCTCATGCAGCTGCTCAAGGGGGTGTCGGGGCGATGCGTGGCTGACCCCGAGGTCGCTGGTTCGCATCCCAGTCGTCGCGTTTCTTACTGTGCATACATATATAAAAGCTTGCACCTATTGGGGTGTGTCTTATCCCCAAAGTATAATAATGTGTGTGGCGCACGTTTTTTTTCTTGAAAACTGTTCGCCCGATATGCACTTTCCGGAATACATCACTCCGGCTACGGCCGTGCCGTGCGTAATCGAAGCAGTGCAGAGCGTGTAGCGTGAAACAAGGGATGATGCACGCAAAAGGGATGGCTGTTATCATAAGCGTGCGCAGTGTTCCCCTTCGGGGGGGGGGGGGGGGGGGGTTCTTCGCTGCCCCCCTCCCCCCTCCCTATTATGTCAATGTATGAGGCTGACTTTGCCCCCCCCCCCCCCCCCCCCATCGCCCCCCTACCTATTATGAGGCTGGCTTTGCTCCCCCCCCCCCCTTGCGCACGCCTATGGCTATTATTGTTCGTGGACGCTTGAGAGGGTTCAAGCTTGTTTTGGAGTGTATGTGAATTTACATCCTCTCAGCCTGCAAGAGCGACTTCCTTCCAGAAACAGTTGCAACGAATAGTATTTGGGATTTTACGTCCCATGATATCAACCTGAGAAACACCGTAGTGGAGCGTTCAGGAAATTTCTACCAACTGGGGTTTTTTTAACGTGCACTTAAACCTAAGCACGCGGGCCTCTAGCATTATACCTCCACCGAACGTGCGGCCGCCGCGGACGGGTTTCGCTCCCGCGACCTTCGGGTCAACAGTAGAGCACCATAACCACTAGACCACCGTGGCGGGTGATTTATAGTATGTGCAGTCTACTGTGCGAGAGCGGTAAACTTTAATTCATATCTTGGAAAACAAAAGTTTATTGAACCAGTATACGCAAACACTAGAGGCACATATACACTAAAAACTTCGAAATAAACTCAAACTCAAATGGCGTCAGGCGTCAGTATAACCGCTTTGATCGAGCGGCCGTGGTATAACTTACACAAACGCTAGACACAATTTTACTCACACTTCGTTAAGACACTGTGCGGTGCTAAGACACTTATCCCCGTATTCATAAACGCTCCTTGACTTGAACTTGACTTGCCACGGCCTCAAGGCAGCGCGTTTGAAACGCGTTTGTGCTGCCTTGGCACCGCCTAAAGTCAGTGCGTTCGAAACGCGTTTGTGCTGCATTGAAGGCGGCGGCAAGTCAAGGAGCGTTTATGAATACGGGGGTTATGCCCCTCATTAAAGGGGCCCTCTAACGCTTCAAAACATCGGTGCTGACCGCATCAACACGTAGTGGCGCTCACCAGAACTATTGCGGGCGGAAATGACGATGGATGGCGCAGGCCTGTGATTGGATAAATGTAATGTTAGATGTAATTGCGGCGTTGCATCAAAATAAAGGATATTATTGCATTTCTTTTTTCTTTAGCGTACTTTTTAACTGAACGTGGAATAGACTAAAGTTCTCCGAACTTTTCAACTTGAAAACTGCAGCGCCGCGAAAGAATGCGCAGAACGCCACGGTGCTGGAGGAAACGCGCCGGGAACGCTCCATGCCCCGTTGTTTGAAGAAACTGAATGTAAGAGCGTTGACAGAGACGCTGTCACAACAAGATAGATCACTAAAACTACAAAAAAAAATTATAGAGGCGTTCGCGAGCTGCCTTGTTTCGCACGTGTGGTTCACTCTTCAAGCACCACATTTTTCGCAACGGCGTCTCAATACGTTGGAATTAACGGGCAATATGGCATGCAAGCTTCCGGTACGTAAGAGCTTTCAGTTCATTTCATTGGCCAATCATCCGACGGCACAGGGCGAGTGAAACGTGGTCAGGTGACCCCGCCAAAAATGGAGTTGAGGGCAGGCGATCATTTTATTGTATTTTGAATTTTCTTGGCTGAATAACTTCGGAATGCGTGCCCCTATCACTGTCGTTTATGCTGCACTAATTTCTTCAGCCTTCAGTCTACTCAACCCGCTAGTAAAATATGTAAAACAATGAGGTCTTGAAAAGTGTTGGAGGGCCCCTTTAAGCTTTAGAAAAAGAGGGAGCAAGGAAAAGGCGAGAGCAACCAAGGCAACATCACTATTTGAATCGCACAATCTTGCCTCCTGCGCATGATATCGTCTTGCCGACTAGCCCCCCAACCCACGCTGCTTGTGTTCCTAGTTTCCTTAAGAATCTTCAGTCTTGGCAAATATTCCAGATCACGTTGCCGACGTTGTCATTACTTTCTTCTGGAACAGCGACCTGTTACCTTGTAATTAACACAGCACTTGCGTAATCGGAACAAAGCACCTTATCTCTAATTTGGCATCCCACAAAAACGCTGTTTTGGTGGCAAAGTATGGGAAAATGGTGGCTTCACATCTGGTCACGTTGTGAGAGCTGCCACTCTAGCTAGTTGTATTGCCTCACGAGTGTAGTTGGCGTTGTTGGTGCAAGGAGACTTAAAAAAAATGACAGCATATCCACGGAGTGAATGATGATGAGTGGGCGAAGCTGCGGAGGTTCATCGGTAAACCGCGAATCTTCGTCCAGTACATCATCAAAGACGTGACAAACACTGTGTGTATATAGGGTAAGGTGGGGCAAAATGAGACAAAAATTTAAAAATTGTGAATATTAATTTTTATTTCACTCTTTACCCTTAAACGTCAATGCAGAAACTTTCCTTTGGGTACAAGGTATGCGCTACATAAATATGACCATGTTGCCACTGTCAAAAAGTTTATTTTAAAAAAGAAGTAAAAAAAATGCACCAGATGTCTCATTTTTCCCCAACCTGCGGGGCAAAACGACAGTGTGAAAAAAAAAATTAAACCTTCAGTTTCTGCAGTAGAAGCACTTGAAATTAAACTCCGTGGGCCCTCACGCAGCCTTCATGACCCGATTCCTTGCACTCCACGCATTGAATCCAGACAGAATCCGGTGCTGTTTTGCTCCAAAACTCCTTGCAGATCAAACACCACCAGTCTTTCTTTGTGCTATTGTTGTATTTTGTTGAAAGCTTGCACTTCATTGGATTATTCAACGATTGGACGCTAGGTATGTTCTGACGCATCTTCTTCGCCTCCTTTTGCCGTTTTGGTGCAGAACTGCGGGGGCGTTTCGTGGCTTTCAGCTTCGTCAGCCGGGCTTCGTGAGGCGAGGAATTTAAAACTGTGCTAGATTTGAATTTTCTCACGCTTTTTTTAATTTGGTATTGGAGGAAAAATCGATGCCGAGACTTGTTTGTGAACGGCTTGACTTGGAGATTATTCCAATTTCGCGTTCGCCTCTTGAGAGCATCCTTGGGAACACAGAAAAACCTCGATGCAGCGCGAATCGAGTGAGTGTCCTGAACAGCAATCAGTGCTTTTTCACGTCGTTTTCCTCCCAGGAAGCTCTACATGATATTCTCTTGTGCGTCCGAACCCTCCTAACAATAAAATATAATATATAATTAGTTTAAGTAAATGGTTCACTTGAAAGACACCCTCTAAGGCATTTCAATGCCTTTTTGTCGCGTTTTGCCCCCCCCTCACATGCCCAAATTAAAAATAAATTCCCCTTTGGCCCCGCGCACCAAATGAACTAAAATTTTGGTGGTATGTAGCTAACAGTATAAAGTAACAATATAAATACTTACGTTGTTGTACTGACGCCAGAGTAGCTTCATGCACGGATCCGAAAATTTGGCCGAGAAGAATTTCGCCCCTTTTTTGACGGGTCACGAACACACTGACACCAGCCGCGTAATTTTTTCCACGCGAACGTTGTGAGCAATCATCAACTTTTACACATAAAAAGGTGGACAACTACCAGCACCTCTCGCTGAAATATAGAAACAGAGAAAAGTGGTTTCTGTATTAGCTATAGAGGTCGGCAAAGCCAAAATGTCGCGTTTTGCCCCGCCTTACCCTATACAAGAAATTTTATTTAATCGTAAATGGTAGCTAGACGTGGCTTCCGGTCCCCCTTCATTATAACGGCTTTATGGTCGGTGAAGTGGAGGGGTTCTTATATGGCTCCGTAGAGGATTCCTAGAGGGAAGAGAGGGGTGAGTGTAAGAGGGGGAGAGAGAGAGGTGGAGAGGACGCGCATGCGCTGTGGGGATGTGGAACGTGGACGCCGCTCCGTAGAGTAGAGGATTGCTAGAGGAGAGAAAGGGGGTGAGCGTTGGAGAGGAGAGACAGGGGGAGGGGGACGCGCATGCTCTGGAGGGGTGTAGGACGCGGGGAAGGAGGGATGGAGGGAAGCACATCCAAGCAAGATCAAGGACTGGAGTCAACCTGGGCGACATACATCACCTGCCTCGCCATTGCTAAGCTGCCCCTCTATGCTCTCGGCCATGACTCTAGTGACTGTAGTAGTGGTTGACGGCCTTATTGTACTACAGTGTTCTGCTTGACATAGATGGCCACACCGCCTGCGGGACGCTCTGCTTCCTCGGTACACACGATGGGAACTAGAGGTGGTCTGGAACGCGCTTATTCTTCATGGTCATCAGCGTCATCGTCATCATTAGCACGAGATACTGCCGGTTACGCCGGACGCAGGACAAGGTTAGACTAAGAGGAGCTTCGCCCCTAAAAAATTGCTGGAGTGGAAATTCTCGCTGAAAAGTGAAGCCGTTCTCTCCCAAAAGATGGCGGCTGCGGCCGCCATCTTAGTAGGAGCGCG